>VCAZ01000124.1:1120531-1367519 GCA_005784505.1 Bagarius yarrelli
TGTTTAAAATTAACACACACTCACTGTCATTATAAAGCTTTAAAAAGCTTTATAAAGCAACTAAAACCTCTGTTTCAGTCTCACTATTAGAGAATGTGTGGTACTGAGGGTCATGTGACTCTCAGAGAGATGATCTTACCCCAGTGTCTCCAGTTTACAGTGGGGATTCTCCAGTAGAGCAGAGAGACTCTTCACTCCTGAATCTCCGATATTATTCCCAGACAGATCCAGTTTTCTCAGGTGTGAGGGGTTTGATCTCAGAGCTGAACTCAAAGCAGCACAGCCTTCAGCTGAGAAATCACAATCCCACAAACTGCAGAGAGACAATAACAAACTCTTCACTCTCTCGGTTCTTGGACAGTATTTTCAATTTCAAATATATTTGTACTAAGTGCTTTGTGCTGCAGTAGTAACAGTATCATGTTCTTTTTGTACTTGATAAGAGGAGCACACTGCATGACTGCTAAATAGAGAGGGTTGTGTCAGAAAGGGCATCCGATGTAAAACGTTGCCAAATCTAAATATGCTAATCATTCGTCGTCATTTCATACCGGATCGGTCGAGGCCCGGGTTAACAACAACCGCCACCCATGCCATACAGTGTGCCGCCAGAAATTGGGCTGCTGGTCAAAGGAGGAGAGGAGAAGGGCGCGTTAATAAACAGAAAAAGAGGAGGCAAGAGAGGACTGAGAATATGCTGAATGTTGGGACAATGACAGGGAAAGGTGGAGAGCTGGTTGATATGATGGAGAAAAGAAAGGTAGATATATTGTGTCTACAGGAGACCAGGTGGAAGGGTAGCAAGGCTTGTAGTATTAGATCCGAATTCAAGTTGTTTTATCATGGTGTGGATAGAAAGAGAAATGGGGTAGGGTCGAGGGTTGTAAGTGGTTATGCCCCAAAAGTAGGTTGTGAGTTAGAAGAGAAAGAGATGTTCTGAAGTGAATTAGACACGGTAGTTGTGAGTATTCCCAGAGAAGAGAGCGTAGCGATAGTCGCAGACTTTAATGGACACGTTGGTGAGGGGAACAGAGGTGATAAGGAAGTGTTGGAGTCAGGGAAAGGAACAGTGAAAGACAGATGATAGTAGACTTTGCTAAAAGGATGGAGATGGCTGTGGTAAATTCCTCTTTTTCAAACCAGAGAGGAGCATATAGTGACTTATAAGAGCGGAGGAAGGAGCACACAGGTAGATCACATTTTATTTAGATGAAGCATCTCTGAAAGAGATTAGTGACTGTAAAGTTGTGGTGGGAGAGAGTGTAGCCAGACAGCATAGAATAGTGGTGTGTAGGATGAAGATGTTGGTCTGGAAGAAGAAGAAGAAGAAGAAGAGATCAAAGATAGAGAAGAAAACCAACTGATGGAGGCTGAAAAAGGAAGAACACTGTAAATTTAGAAAAAGTTAAAACAGGCTCTGGGTGGTCGGTTAGTGTTTCTAGACAAATGGTAAACTACAGCAGAAGTGAGACAGGAGGGAGACAGGAAGGAAGGTGCTAGGTGTGTCATATAGAAGGAGGAAAGAAAATAAGGAGACTTGGTGGTGGAATGAGGAAGTTCAGGATAGTATACAAAGGAAGAGTTTAGTCAAGAAGAAGTGCGACATGGAAAGGACTGAGGAAAGTAGACAGAAAAATCAGGATTTGTGGCATATGATGAGTTGTACACTGTGTAAACAGTTTCTAGTGAGCACACAAAAAGTTTAAGTGCACATAATAGTTTGTTTTTATTCAGTTAGTTATATATATTTTTTAAAATTTGACCACTGATATCTATAACAAACTAATAAACTGTTTAAACTAATTAATAAATGATTTTAGTTTAACATACTGGCTCTTTTAATGGTGGTACGACTGTTCAGAAGTGGGGGAAGATTGGCTTCCTGTGCCTAAAGATACGAGATGTTATGTTTGGTAAATTGCCATTTATGCCCAATATTGTCATTAATTATTTGTTTAAACATTGTATTTACTGGGTTTTCGAATTAAACACAACATACAAATCCTTAAAGGCTAGAGGGGAAAATACAATACAAACTGTTAATCCAAAGGTCCTGAGTTTAGTTTTTGTGGTATTAATAATTGTATTTCATCTAATAGCCACATTACCTGTTAATGCAAAAGTTAATCACAAACCAAGTGTGTGCTCGCATTTTTCTGCCAGGTGTAACCGACGTCTAAGGGCCACAGAAAAAGAATTTGATACTACCAATAAAAGATGGCTATATGCATGGAAAAAGTACGACTGAAAGTCTTTCTAAAATAGATTTACTTACTTTACTTACAACTCCTCTATAAAATGCCACTCCCCCTTCAGTTCTGCAATAAAAATGAAACAACAACTACAGGGTCAGCAATCAATCGCTAAACTTGTAGTTGTTGTTTCATTTTTGAACATTGTAGAACTGATGGGGGAGTGGCATTTTATAGAGGAGTTGTTTATACAACTGTAAAATGTGAGTTGTCAATATTGTGATAATAAACATGAATAAATTTCTGTTTAGAATAATGTTGTTGTTGTTGTTGCTGTTGTGGCTATTCATCTGGGAGGGGTAGCCCAAGTCAGGGCCAGTTATGGGTTTTTAACTTGGCTGACACTTGGGCCAGTTATGGCCCACTTATGGCCCTCCTTTGGAATCCAGACCTGGTCCACACTAGGACTGTAATTCATTGCTGTATGTGGGCCAAGCAGAAGCTGATTGTATGGGTCAGAGAAAAATTGCTATGTGGCTAGGTGTTAGTTTTAGACCATGCCCACGAACCCTTAGAAAATGTCTTTAAGGTACAGGTCATGTGACTCTCAGTTTATGTTCACACTGCAGGCATTGTGTCCCAAATCAGATTGTTTTTCCACATGTGACTCAGATCTGTTTTTCTCATGACAGTGTGAACAGAACAAACTGCATTTAATCTGATCTTTTCAATTCTGATTTCTGCTATTAAATCCCACACAGGACAGATGTTTTTTGATGCGACTGCAGTGTGAACAGTTATGTCAGAATTCATGCGACTTTACATCATTATTGATCGACATTCGTCATCATTCTGCACTGGCAAGAAACTACAAACAGTTGATATATAAAGAATTTTGCTGAAGGTGTTCATGTCATGGCCCCATCACTCCTGACTCTGACTTCTCATCCACACACAACTGCATACTGAAGTAACAGACACTGCACCACAACATGCTGTTTACTGTCATCTACTGCACATCACCTTATAAATGTAAGCAGCTAAAGTGTAAACGCTGCATTTAGTGTTTTCTGTGATTATTTTTCTGTATGACAGGACGCTGCACAAGAGGTAAACATTTTTGTGCATGCGGGTCAGTTTAGGATCATAATCAGTTCACACTGGAAATCTGATATCAGCTCTATTTAAAACAACAATGTAAAGTACAAAGTACAAAAAAATCCACCTTAGCAAAAATCAGAATTAAGCACAACACCTCAAAGTGTGAATGTAGCCACAGATAGATGATCTTACCTCAGTATCTCCAGTTTACAGTGAGGATTCTTCAGTTCAGCAGAGAGACTCTTCACTCCTGAATATCTGATATTATTCCCAGTCAGATTCAGTTCTCTTAGGTGTGAGGGGTTTGATATCAGAGCTGAACTCACATTTACAAAACCTGCAGAGAAACAAGAACACAGAACTTTATCAACACTACAGACATAAATGATGAAACCTTAATATAAACTAAACAAATATCAATAATAAAAAATACAATTAAAAAAGTTTTATTTTAATCATTTTCAAATCAGAACCACCAGAGGGCGCTGTCTCCTGAATACTAGCACCAGCATTCTGCCTCTACTTCCACTTTTGAGTGGATCTTAAAATTTAAGCTAGCGCTAGCATTAGCACCACGCGAAGTATTGTTTGTCTAATGCAACTTACTGAGCGTTTTATGTGTGGACTGCTTTTCTGGTTTCTGTTTTTATCTCTTTTTGGTTTTTTCGATTACTGTGTACTGACCTCTCCCTGTTTTCTGATTACACTTCTAAACTGCCTTTGTGTTTCAATAAAAACTACTTACCTGCATATGAATCCATCTCAGATGCCGTCATTACAGAATACTTTTCCTGCTCCGGATCCAGCGGGTTTAGAGAGTCTACAAGCCACAGTGGATAACCATGCACGCGCTTCACAAGCCTTCCAGGTGCTGCTCTCTGTGCTGCAGGAGCAGTCACCACCTTCACCCCAGCAGCCTGGCTCTTCCGTCGCTAGCATAGTGCTTTCGCTTCCGGACAAGTTCGACAGCACTCTGGAGCGTTGCAGAGGTTTCCAGTATCAATGCCAACTCTATTTCCAGAGCCAACCCAACGCATTCCCCTTAGACAGTAAGAAGTGTGCTCTTTTATTATCACTCCTTTGGGGACAAGCGTTGGATGGGCAGCAGCGGTCTGGGATTCAGACGTCTGTGGACTATTTTTTGACGCAATTGCGAGAAGTGTTTGAATATCCAGCATGGGGGCTGGATGTGTCTTCTCAGCTTATCAGGCTGCGTCAAGGTGAACAGTCAGCAACGGAGTACGCCATTCAGTTTCGCACACTAGCCGTGCAGAGTGGCTGGAACGACACTTCCTTAAAGGCTATGTTTAAAGAAGGGTTAAACACACACCTACAAGCCGAATTTACCTGTCGTGATGATACCGGGTCCTTTTCTGATTACGTGGCTATTGCGGTGCACTTAGATAACCTATTGCACAACCGCTCTGAAGTTAGCCAAGCAGGCATGACTCATGCTTCCCCGACACCCTTATGCTCTATGTGTAAAACTCCCAAGCCCATGCAACTGGGATTCACAAAATTATCGCCCTATGAGCGTCAACGCCGCCTTCAAGCGAGACTGTGTTTCTACTGCAGAGGACCCAATCACTTCAGCCCGGCTTGCCCAAGAAAACACCTAAAGTGAGTCAGCCCGTATGCTCAGTCGCGGCTGTCATGTGTTTTTCTATCCCCTCTTACCTGTGCATTAACTCCACTCCCCATTTGTCCCCAGCACTAGTTGATTTCGGGGCAGCTCTCAACTTAATCGACAGTCAAGTGGTGTCTCGTTTAAACATCCCCACTGTGCCATGTATCCCAACCTCTTCAGATCTTATTCATCAGTGGGCAACCCACAGGCTCTGGTATTACTCCGCACTGTTCTCATCATGCTACGGGTGGGAGTTATTCATACAGAGACCTTCACATCATGGCTGCAGAGCAGTTTGCTAGTAGAGTTTCGTGTAGTTTTGCTCGCTTCACTTTTTGTTAAATGCTTATATTATTTTCACTCTCTGTTGAATATATCAAAAAAAAAACTTAAATTCCACCATTTTTCTAATATCAAAACCTTTTTTTGATGTTAATTTAAATCCATGTGTGTAGCGTGTTAGCATCGTTCGGCCGTTTGTTATTTTGCGTTTCCAGTCCCGTTTCTGTCCTACTTCTTTCCCGAGTGCACCAATAACAGTGCTACTTCGGAATCATTTTTTATTTACGGTGTGTAATGGCTTCCACTCCTGCTATCATTGTCTGCACCACCTGACATATGTATAGTTTATCTGTCTCTGTCAGCGGTGAGGGCTTTACATCGATAAATGTAGAGAAATAGTCAGGCTGACAAAGTTTTAAAAACGTTTTTTTTATAGATGGAGGTGTTTTTGGGGCAGACCTGACCTGATTAAAATAGATGGTATTAATTCCTCCTGGAGTGGAGCTGCTCTTTTCTCTAAAATTTTGGCAAATAGTATTAGAGTCGACACTTGAATAACTGGAGCCAAGGTCAGGAAGCAGACAGTCTGGCTAAACCGTCCGTCTGCTTGCCGTCTCACCTTACAGCCCTCACAGAAGATCACACTATAGAGACTGTGTCTGTTCCCTGAACTAAAAAAATACAATAAACGTCCAAACCAGCTTAATCAAAACAATTTAATTGAAGTTCAACAAATGAAAAAATTTAATTAACTAAATATCGTGTCCTTTCTGCAAAAGCACTTTTTGTAAATGATCACTAGTTATAATCTAGATGTGCTCTGTTTGACAGAAACCTGGCTAAAACCAGATGATTATGTTACTTTTAATGAGTCTACACCCCAAAATTATTTCAATAAACATGAGCTGCGTCCAAAAGGTAAAGGCGGAAGGGTTGCATCAATTTATAATAATATTTTCAGTGTTCCTCAGAGAGCAGGTTACAGGTATAAATCATTTGAAGTAATCATCCAAAGAAAAAGATGCTAATAATAAATTTCCTTTAATGTTTGTACTGGCTATACAGGACACCATACAGGCTTTATTAAAGAATTAGTGTTAGAGTTAGTGCTGGCTGCAGATAAAGCCCTAATTGTTGGTGATTTTAATATCCATGTCAAAAATAAAAAAGAATGTTCTGGGATCAGCGTTTCTAAAAATTCTGAACTCTATTGGAATTCGACAACATGTTACAGGTCTTACTCATAATAAAAATCATACTCTAGATTTAATACATGGAATTAATGCTAATGATGTTGAAATTCTTCAATTGATATTTTAGATATTTTGATTTTCTAGTCCTGTGTAAACTTAATATAGCTATACCTATGAATTCTAAAGCTTGTTACAAGTATGTAAGAACCATTACTTCTACCACAAAAGACTGTTTTGTAAGTAATCTTCCTGAGTTTTTCCAATTCTCCAGCATATCCAATAGCTCGGAAAAACTGGATGATGTAATTGAAAATATGGAGACTGTCTTTTTTAGTACATTAAATACATTGGCTTCGTTATGTAACAAAAATAAAGAAAAATAGTTTGGCACCCTGGTATAATAAGCACACACTCACCTTAAAGAGCGCAGCCCGAAAAGTGGAGCGCAGCGGGAGAAAAACTAAACTAGAGGTTTTTCGTATTGCATGGCGGGATAGAAACCTGTCCTACAGACATGCATTAAAAACTGCTGGATCTGATTACGTTTCATCTCTTCTAGAAGAGAACAAATATAACCCTAGGTATTTTTTCAATACAGTGGCTAAATTAAATAAAAACAAAGCATCAACATGTGTTGACATTTCCCATCAGCACAGCAGTTGTTAATTTATAAATTACTTTAATTCCAAGATCGATACTATCAAAGATAAAATTGTAAACGTGCAGCAGACAGCCGCAGTATCGCATTAGATAATGCGCTATAAACCCCCCCGGGGAACAATTCCACTCATTCGTTACTATAGGAGAGGAGAAACTTTATAAACTTATCAAGTCATCTAAACCAACAACATGTATGTTAGACCCGATTCCGTCTAGGATCCTAAAAGAGGTAATTCCTGAAGTCACAGGTTCGCTTCTGAATATACTTAATTCATCGTTGTCATTAGGATATGTTCCCAAAACATTTAAACTAGCTGTTCATTCAAAACAACTTGATCGCAAAAATCTAGTTAATTACAGTCGATCTCCAACCTCCCATTTCTGTCTAGGATACTTGAAAAGGTTGTATCTTCAAAGTTAATTTTTTTTAGAGAAAAATGATATCGGTGAGAATTTCCAGTCAGAATTTCGATCCTGTCGAAAAAATGACCTACTGCTATCAGCTGATAAAGGTTGTTCCTCCCAATTAGTGCTATTGGACCTCAGTGCTGCATTTGACACTGTCGACCCATTCTTTTAAATAAATTAGAAAGCTTTGTTGGTATCAGCGGAAGTGCGTTGGCATGGATTAAATCTAACTTATCTGACCGCCAACAATTTGTAGCAGTGAATGAAGAGGTAATATATCGCTCACAAGTAAAGTATGGAGTACCCTAAAGCTCAGTTCTAGGACCATTACTTTTTACACTTTACCATTGGAAGATATTATTAGGAAACATGGTGTTAGCTTTCACTGCTATGCTGATGACACACAGCTATAAAACTAAATGCATAGCTAATATAAAAAACTGGATGACAAATAATTTCTTATTGCTGAAAAAAACAGAGGTGTTAATTATCGGCAATAAGTGAGCTCACTGAGTGAGCTTCCTATCCTATTATACTTCTCCACGTCCATTGCGCTCTCAGGACTCGGGCAATTTAATAATACCTAGAATAACAAAATCAACCGCAGGTGGCAGATTGTTTTCTTATCTAGCACCTAAACTTTGGAGTAATTTACCCTGCACTGTTTGGGAGGCAGACACACTCTGCCAGTTTAAAACTAGATTAAAGATATCTCTTTAACCTGGCTTACACATAATACACACATTTTTATTATTCAAATCCGTTAAAAGATTGTCAGGCTGCAATAGTCAGGTCAACCTCCAATAACACACAATATATTTGTCTGTCACAAGTCGAATTGCATCTACACTAACATATGTTTGTTCTTTGATATTCCAAGCTCACCATTGCCACCATCAATTGGAGACAATAAGGCAGTTTCTTAGTCTTCTAAACGACTATCCGGACAAGACCTTGGAAACTTTGTTGCAGCATGGGTAACCTACTGGTTTATCTGGTAAGAGGAGAACTGACCCCCTGACTGAGCCTAGTTTCTCCCAAAGTTTTTTTATCCATCCTGTCATCGACTGAATTTTGGTTCCTTGCCGCCGTCGCCTCTGGCCTGCTTAGTTGGGGACTTTAAATTTACAGATATCAATCGAATTGACTGTTCTAATGAATGTTTAATATTGTTGTTTCTGATGTTTTTTTTAAAGCCACTTGTTAAATTCCGATTGTTAAAAGTTGACTTGACATCATATTATCACCCAAAAACCCCATCATTTTAGAATTTCCGTGGCTTTAGACCCAAAATCCTATGATCCCAATCCCATGGATTGATAAAGACATCACGCACTGGTCCTCTCACTGTCATGAACACTGTCTCTCTCTCGAGTACGCACCATACCATGCCTTACCACACAGGTTGATCAGCCAGTGAAACCAAATTACGGTCTAAAGCAAGGCCCGCGAACTGCCTCCTAATTGTTCTGTGAACTGATTCCCTTTCTCATGCTACTCCCCCAGGAGTCGAGTCTACCCGCTGTCACAACCTGAGACCAAATCCATGGAGGAGAATGTTAATAAGGTGCTAACACAAGGTTTCATACACCCTTCAACTTCACCAGCTGCTTCAGGTTTCTTTCTGTCAAAAAAGAAGGACGGCAGTTTGCGCCCATGAATTGATTACTGAGGTTTAAATGGGGTTACAGTGAAGTAGCGCTTCAAAAAGTCTTCACCAAGCTAGACATTTACAGCGCTTATAGTCTCATCAGAATATGGAAGACGAGTGGAAAACAGCCTTTATCACCACCAGAGGTTATTACGAGTATTTGGTTATGCGTTATGGACTGTCTAATGCTCCAGCGGTATTTCAGGCGTTTGTCAATGACATTTTTTGTGACCTTCTATACGTTTGTGTAATTGTCTATATTGATGACATCCTCTTCTACTCGTCCAATGCACGGTTTTACAGAGCTGTTTTTGAAAGCGGAAAAATGCTTCACCAGATTCAAGTTGCTTTCCTGGGCTGCCATATCAGTCCAAAGGGGTAGCAATGGACAAAGGCAAGGTGGAAGCAGTTACGGATTGGCCTCTCCCAAAAACTGTCAAGGAACTTTTTTGGGGAGCCTTCCTTTGTACCCACTGTGGAAGACTGGATGCAGCGCAGCTCACAGGTCTGGGAGAGTGCCCACGTCAGGCTACAACAGGCCCTACATACTCAAAAGGCTCAGGCAGTTCGGCCGAGGCATCCTCATTCAGATATCAGCCTGGACAAATGGTCTGGTTATCCACAGAAACTAACAGCTCCACCTGCCCAGCAAAAAACGAAGTCCTAGGTACGTGGGTCCCTTCAAAGTTCTCCGCCAAATCAACCCTGTTACGTACCGACTGGACCTCCCCGCTTCGTATCGCATCTTACCATTGTTCCACGTTTCTCTGTTAAAGCCTTATCATACTGACCAAAACCCAGAACCGCAAACGTCTGTGCCACGGGCCCCCATAGAAGTGGAGGGAGCACCGGCGTATTAGGTGCATAATATCCTTGATTCCAGGAGAAGGAGAGGGGTACTTGAATATCTGGTGGACTGGGAGGGTTACGGCTCCGAGGAGCGTTGTTGGGTCAAAGCTCATGATATACTAGATCCTACTCTCACTCAAGACTTTCACGCCTCTCACCCTAAACACCCTGCTCTACGCCAACGCGGTCGTCCTCGTAGAACGCCTGGAGGTGTTCGTAGGGGAGGGGATACTGTAACGATTTCGCCCTCCAACCACCAGAGGGTGCTGTCTCCTGAATACTAACGCCAGCATTCTGCCTCTACTTTCACATTCGGGTGTCTGGGTATTTAAGCTAGCGCTAGCACCACGAAAAGTGTTTGTCTAATGCAACTTACTGAGCGTTTTATGTGTAGACTGCTTTTCTGGTTACTAATCTCTGCCTGGTTTTTTGGATTCTGTTTTTTGCCTGACGTTTTGGATTTATCTGATTTAGCTGCCTGTTTTCTGATTACTCTTCTGAACTGCCTCTGTGTTTCAATAAAAACTACTTACCTGCATATGGATCCATCTTAGACCCCACTATTACACTCAAAGAGATGATCTTACCTCAGTGTCTCCAGTTTACAATGAGGATTCTTCAGTACAGCCGAGAGACTCCTCACTCCTGAGTCTCTGATATTATTCACAGACAGATTCAGTTCTCTCATTGAAAGATTCAGAACTGAACACTGAGGCCAAAACTGCACAACTTTCTTCTTTTCTTCAAATGTACTGTATAATGTTTATAAATTAAATTATCCAGTTTGAGTGTTGATTTAAGAATGTTCTGAGATACAGCAGTGTCTGTTAAGTTTTTTCATGTTTCATGTTTTTTCTGATGTTAATATTACCAGTGTAACAGTTTTATTCAGCATTACTTACTCAGCTTTTCTGGATCATGCAATCACAGACAGGAGCTTCAGAAGAACCTCATATGATGTACAGTATTCATTAGTATATTTATAAAGGACAAACTCATCCTGTTCCTGTGCTGATGTCAGTAACACAAACACCACAGCTGACCACTGAGAAGGAGAAAGTTTACTTTGTCGTAGATTTCCAGACTGTAGGTAGTGAAGGATTTCCTCAACTAGAGAATGATCTTCCAGTTCATTCAAACAGTGGAACAGATTAAGGGATTTCTCTGTTGAGGGATTCTCTCTGATCTTCTCCTTGAGGTAATGAACTGTTTCCTGTTTGCTATGTTTGTTAGTTCCTGTCTGTGTTACTATGGTTTGTAGGAGGTTCTGATTGGACTCTAGTGAGAGACCCAGAAGAAAGCGCAGGAACAGATCCAGATGTCCATTTGTACTTTGTACAGTCTGATCTATAGCAGTCTTATGGACATCCGACAATGTCATTCCTCTAAATAGCATTGATATTTTATAAAATAGAATCTGCTGAAAAATTCTTATTATTTATGGATGTCAGGTCCAGAATGCTTAGATGAACAAAGCAGTACACTTTACTCTGGTAAAGTCCAAACTCTTTTCTGAAGATCTGTGTACACACACCAGAATACACTGATGCTTCTTTCACATCAATGCGACACTTCATAAGGTCTTCCCCATAGAAGATCAGGTTTCCTTTTATCAGCTGTTTAAAAGCCAGTTTACCCAGTTTCAAAACCATTTCTTCTTTTGTCTCTCTGATCTTTGTGTACTTTTTCTTTAAGATGTTTGTCTGAATGATCAGGAAGTGTGTGTACATTTGAGTCAGAGTTTTGGGGAACTTCTCACTATCTGCTTCACCCAACATTCTCTCTAGAACAGTGGCTGAAATCCAGCAGAAGACTGGGATGTGACACATGATGTAGAGGCTTCTTAATGACTTCAGGTGTGTGATGATTCTGTTGCTTAGGCTCTGATCACTGATCCTCTTCCTGAAATATTCCTCCTTCTGTGGGTCTTTGAACCCTCGTACCTCTGTGACTCGATTAAAGCACTCAGAGGGGATTTGATCAGCTGCTGCTGGTCGGGAGGTGATCCAGATGAGAGCAGACGGAAGCAGATTCCCTTTAATCAGGTTTATCAGCAGCACAGGCATTGATGCTGATTCAGTTACATCACACACTCTCACTGTGTTCTGGAAATCCAGAGAGAAACGACACTCATCCAAACCATCAAAAATGAACAGAACTTTGTCTAAGCTGGAAATGTTTGTTTCTTTTGTCTCCGCAAAAAAGGAATAAAGGAGTTTCATCAGACTCAGTGTTTGATCCTTTATTAAATTGAGTGCTCTAAAAGGAAGTGGAAAGATGAGATTAACATCCGGATTTGTGTTCTCTTCAGCCCAGTCTAGAATGAATTTCTGCACAGAGACTGTTTTTCCAATGCCAGCAACTCCCTTTGTCAGAACGCTCCGGATGGTTTTGTCTTCTTCAGATAAGGGTTTAATGATGTCATTGCATTTGATTGGTATTTCATCCTCTGCTGCTCTCCTGGATGCTGCCTCGATCTGTCTCATCTCATGTTCATTATTGACATTTCCACTGTCTCCTTTTGTAATGTAGAGCTCTGTGTAGATCTCTTTGAAAAGTGTTGGGTTTCCCTGGTTGGTTATTACGTCGTTGCTGAAACTTCTTCAACAAATTTACTTTGAATTTCTCCTGAAGACGAGTTTTAGCTGATGGAGGATCTTGTCTGTAATTTGATGGTTTGGGGGAAAAATTCGTAAGACCTTAAGCACAAACTCCTAATTCAGTCGAAAAACAGGTTGGTTTTAAAAATTCTCCACATATAAGAAGAGAGTTTGATTAGTAAAGCAGAAAATAATTTAAAAGAAGTAAAAAACTAGGATGTTAATATAATAGTTATGAGGATAGTCATAATCCTACCCTGATTCTGTAATAATCTTTTCCTTTCCATCCCTCCGAAGAACACTGTGGGTGTAACAGACTCCACTTGGGCGATACATATTTATAGAACCCAAAGGTGCAGTTAATTCACCTTTGTGAATTCATGAACATAAACTAAACTTGACTACACCTGAACAAAACTCATAACTAAATTAACAGAGTGGAGGTGGTCTAGGGGGTGGAATGGCGGGCTAGGCCTGTGAAGTGCCCAGAACCCCAACCCCTGGTCCTTAGGGAGGCTGTGAAACTCAGGATGGCCTGGAGGATGAAGCAGATCATAGAGCCATTGTGCAGATGGCCCACGATCCAGGTCAGTCGCTCTAACCTGCTGCCCTTCTCATTAGTCCTTGTCCCGGCTCTCCGGGGATGTTAGATGTTAAAAAACAGGGATGGGTCAGGTTTGAGGGCCGGAGCTGGCTTTGAATCAGGCTCATGATCTTTGGCTGGCTCTGAATCAGGCTCATGGTCTTGGGCTTGCTCTGGATCAGGCTTATGCTCTTGGGCTGGCTCGGGGTTAGGATCGTGATCTTGGGCAGGCTCTGGAATAGGATCGTGGCCTTGAGCTGGCTCCGGAGGAGGCATGTTGTCTTGGGCTGGCTCCAGAACTGACACTTGGGCTTGCCACAAGGGCTTGTATTCTTGTGGCAGCATTCATTTCTCTGGCAACTAAAGGCTACAGAGCGGCAGCCATCTTCAAACTTGGCTGAGAGGCAGTGCTCATCTTGGAGCTTGGCTGTGAATTGGCAGCCATCTTGGAGCTTTACTGTGAAGCAGCAGAACTTGGTTCTGGAGTGGCGTCCAACTGGGAGCTTGGCTCTGGAGTGGCGACCATCTTGGAGCTTGGCTGTGGTGCAGCGGCCATCTTAAATCTTAGCTGTGAAGCAGCAGCCATCTTGGTGCTTGGTTGTGGCGCAGAAGCTATTTTGAATCTTAGCTGTGAAGCAGTGGCCATCTTGGAGCTTGACTGTGAAGCGGCGACCATCTTGGAGCTTGGCAGTGAAGCGGTGGCTTTGTTGGAGCTTGGCTGTGGATCTGCAGCCATCTGCAGCCCTGCTTGGCTGTGAAAGCACTGGCTATGCTGGAGCTTGATAGTGGAGTGGCGGCCAAAAGCACGGGATTGCAGGGTCCCTATTTTATAAATCCCACAGTAAACGAGGAACCGCTTTACTGCAAAGCATAGTCCATATATTCTGTTTGGGAACAATGAATTTTCCCCTCTGGCATCTTAAGAGTCTTTCAGCCCTGCCCGAAAAATGTCCTTCAGGGCAACACGAAAGGTAATCAAACAAAACATTATTAAATCCCACGAGGCCGCATGGTCCACAAAACTCCTCCACATAATTCTCAATGGAGGAATAGCCTTGTAAGTAAACTTGACTAGATTCAACTTGACTTAACTTGACAACATATTGCATGACCCTAGAATTAACATAGACTCGCTGAGCAGTTGAACACAAACAATCATCCACACAAAACCAACAATTCAATTCAATTCAGCTTTATTTGTTTGGTGCTTTTTACAATGGTGATTGTGATAAAATGAAACAGAAATCAGTTTGTCCCTGATGAGCAAGCTGGGGGCAATGGTGGCAAGGAAAAACTACCTGAGATGGAGATAGGAAGAAACCTTGAGAGGAACCAGACTCAACAGAGAACCCATTCTCATTTGGGTGAAAAACAAGTAGCAGGGATTATGTAGTTACATTGTGTGTGTGTGTGTGTGTGTGTGTGCAACTTAAATCATTAGTCCTTAAAGAGCAGCTGGAACGTCTTTATGGCGAAGTGGGACGTCCTTGGTCACCCTGGTGATGTATCATCCGCTGGAGCAGGTCACAGGGAAGGGTCCCACAGGACCGGGTCGGAGGTGGGGTCTGGATAACCGGCAGCTCCATTGTGGCATATGTAACTCAACAGTGAGAGAGAGAGAGAGAGAGGGAAAGGAAGACAAAAAAGAAGGAAAACAGTTAAGTGACAATCACACGGTTTGGATTGATTAAATGAATAATGTAGAGTGCAAGGATGGACTCCAGCAAGACTAACTAGGTCAGCATAACTAAAAGGAGAACCAGAGGGAAACACAAACATGAGGGCTCCCTGATATGTTAAGCAACCAGCCGCTTTCATCATCAACATCATGATCAATAAGAGAGGGGAAGACAGCATCTAAACATACCAGATCACCATAATACTCGACACCCATGAGTCCCCCGGATCTGCTCATTTATCTAAGGGGAATCAATACAAAATGCTTGATTAAATAAGTACGTTTTTAACCGGGACTTAAACACTGAGACTGTGTCTGATTCTCAAACATACATAGGGAGGCTATTCCATAGATTTGGGGCTCTGTAAGAAAAGGTTCTGCCCCCTGCAGTAGTTTTTATAATGCGCGGTACTGACAGGCAGCCTGCTTCCTTTGACCGAAGTAGGTGTGGTGGAACGTAAGCCCCTAGAAGTTCGCTTAAGTGTTGCGACGCGAGACCATTTAGAGCTTTATAAGTTAAAAGTAGTATTTAAAATCGATGCGGTGTCTCACTGGGAGCCAATGCAGTGTGGATAAGACCGGTGTCATGTGCTCATAACTTTTAGTTTTAGTGAGGACTCCCGAAGCTGCGTTCTGGACTAACTGAAGTTTATTAATGCACCTAGTTGAACATCCAGACAGTAAAGCGTTACAGTAGTCCAGCCTGGATGTGATAAACACATGAACTAATTTTTCAGCATTAATAAGTGACAAGATATTTCTTATTTTAGCGATATTTCTGAGATGATAAAACGCTATCCTGGTTATATTGTCGACATGGGCTTCAAATGAGAGACTGGAGTCTAAAATCACACCCAGATCTTTTACTGTTGCACTCGGTGAAACAGAAAGACTGTCTAGGGTTAAGGTGTGATCATGAAGCTTACTTTTATCTACCTGTGCTCCTAGAACCAGAAGCTCCGTCTTGTCAGGGTTAAGCAAGAGGAAATTGCATATCTTTGAAGAAGAATATCGTGATCGATGGTGTCGAAAGCCGCACTAAGGTCAAGTAATATAAGCAACGAGACACAGCCTTGATTGGATGCCAGTAAGAGGTCATTTGCTACTTTGATCAGTGCTGTCTCTGTGCTGTGGTGAGGCCTGAATCCTGATTGATAAAGTTTGTGTATGTTATTTCTTTGTAAATATGAACATAACTGCTGCGCTACTACCTTCTCTAGGATTTTGAAGATAAACGGAAGGTTAGATATCGGCCTGTAGTTCGACAGCTCAGGTGGTCGAGGTGAGGTTTCTTAATTAAAGGTTTAATAACTGCTAATATTAAAAGATTCCGGAAAATACCCACTGCTGAGTGAAGAGTTAACTATTTTCAACAGGGGTTCTGATACTGCCGGTACAATTTGCTTAAGAAAGTGTGTTGGTATAGGATCTAATACACAAGTTGACGATTTTGTGGAAGAGATGAGTGCGATTAGGTTGTTCTCTTTCAGAGGAGTGAAATTTCTGAAAAGTTCTGATCTGATGCGGTTAGTTTATCATCAGAAGCATTTGAAAAGTCTGAGGTTTCTGAGGTCATCTTATTCCTAGTTAATTTTGCGACGGTGTCAAATAAAAATCTAGGATTTTTTTTATTGTTTTATTTTCAATAAGGTTAGAAAGATACGTTGATCTAGTTACACTAAGAGCTTTTTTATAAGCTAGAATTCCCTCTTTCCATGCTGCCTGGAAAACCAACAATCTAGTTTGGCACCATTTACGTTCTAGTTTACGGGCGCTCTGTATTAAAGAGCGTGTTTGTTCATTATACCAAGGAGCGAGGTTCTTATCTTTAATTATTTTTCTTTTAACTGGAGTCACGTTATATAACGTATAGCGGAATGTGGCATCTATATATTTAGTTGCCTGCTCGAGTTCTGTTGGATCAGACGGAGATCCAATGACAGAAGACAATTCTGGAAGATAATTAATAAAGCTCTGAGCAGAAGTTGATGTAAGTGTACGTTTAAAGCAGTAGCGCGGCGCTACGTATGCACTAATTAGTATGACGCATTTTAAATGATATAAGATGGTGATCAGAAATAATTTCGCACTGAGGAGTTGTTACTATATTACTTAAACTTATTCCGAGAAATAGTATTAAATCTAACGTGTGACCTGCTTTATGAGTGGGTCCTGTTACACACTGATTTACTCCCACTGAGTCGAATAAAGAGTTTTCAAAATGAATATTAAAGTCTCCACCAATTAACGCTCAACGGAGACAAACAGGTGAGACAGGAAATCCGCAAATTCACTAACCTGGGGGGTCTGTAAATAAGAACTAGAGAAATCGACTGACTCTGCTTATTATTTGTCTCTGCAGATGTAAGGTTACAGTAGAGAGCTTTAAATGAATTAAAATTTTGTCCATGTTTCTGTACGATAGTTAGATTATTATTATAAATAACTGCAACGCCTCCACCTCTACCATTAGGGAGAGGCTGATGTATGTAGCTGAAAGCTGGAGGACTAGCTTCATTTAATGCTACATACTCATTCGGTTTATCATTCGGTTTAGTCCAGGTTTCTGTTAAACACGAAATGTCAAACTCCAGATCTGAGATCATTTTATTAACCATAAGTGCTTTAGTAGTAAGAGATCAAATGTTTAACAATCATCTAGCTTCAGATCAGAGGTGCAGGCTGTGTGTTCAGTATTCTCTGAATTACAGGGAACAAATTGACTAGACAAGAGACACCTGAACACAATAAGCAACACATGACTAAACTAACCAATGAAAACAAAACACATGGACAAGTAGAACACGAAACAGGATCACACGACAAGGACAAAACAGGAAGTAAACAAAGGCATGAAAAATGGACAAGAACTCAAAACATAAAGCAACAAGAAACATAAGAAACAAACATTAAACAAACATATAACATTAGACATGGACAATAAACATGATAAACAAAACATGATCAAACTAACTAAAATGAATATAATTGATGAATATAATCATAAACAAAAAGCATAAAACAAACAGGACAACAACATTAAACAAGAACTGTAATCCTTACAGTGGGCAATCCAAAACTAAATATTAGATTTTTATATTTCAAAAAAAAGGGTTTTGAAATGTTTTAGGCAAACGTTTTTGTTTAGTTTTATTTTTTAAATGTTGAGTAAGAGACAAAACTAAACAGCAATGTAGGAATTACGTTTACAGTACAAACGTCCACTAAAAACCATGATTTCTATTGCACACACACTTATGTAACTCATTTACAATCTAAAATTTTACTTCAGTAGACTTTAAACAAAACAACAAATGTGAAGTTTCTCTAACTATAGTTTCAGTTGATGTGCCGAGACTTTTTATATAGTTGTTCACCTATAATTGCCTCTGCTGCCTGACTGATCACTTCGGCCAAAAAAAGCTGGGGTTAACCATCAGCTCAAAGAAATACAACATAATTGCTTGTTTATAATATATTTTAAAAACTAAACAGGAAAAAAATCCTTATCCTTAAAATTTTGAGACTACTTTTTAGTTTTTACCAATATTTTTTTCTTATTTGTGTTATTTCGTGTCTGCAAAGCTTTGCACTTATTTTTCTGATTTACACATAAAAACAAAGATCTCGCGTTACGCATTACTACCTGTTACTAGATGAGGGCTTTCCATCTTTAAATGTAAATAAAAGTAACATTGACGCATCACTCTTCATGGAGACACAACTTGGTACAGGTGATTCTGGTCTCTTTCCTGGATTTACACTGAACAACAATACACACACAATGTTTACAATTTGAGTTATTTTAAAAAATTTTCATTAACAGACACTGAAAAACACAAACATGATTTGACTATTAAACATGGGATTATTATATGTTAATGTGCTTTCACTTGCATTTTCATTGCATTTTTATTGTTTTTGTTTCATTTGAATTTAATTAGTTTCTACATCTTATACATTGATTGTCATCTCTTACAACGCAAAAAAAATTAAAAGTATTGTCACGACTCCAGCGCTTCTTCGCTTATCCACTTCCTTTTGGTTAGCTTTATAAGCTAGCCGTTTAGGCTAACAGGTTGTAAAATATGGTTCCGTGTGACTTAGTGACTTAAATAACAATTTTGCCTGTTGATAACACGACTATAGCGTGCTTCTGCCTTGTCATAATTACCGTTCATGGTGTATTGAAAGAAATGCATGAACAGTAGGTGTCGCTGTCACGCTAGTTGTATAATGGAGACAGAAAAAGTAGATATGAAGAAATGTCATGCATGTTGGAATAAACTGTCGTCGAGTCTTAAAATTTATTACTGCTCAATACACAACATATTGGCGGAGAGGATGGCTCCAGAAATGACAACGGTCCAGTCCAGTTCCTGACAAAAGAAAATGCGCTCTTCTAATTCACTGCTTGAGTACAGAGGGACAGAGAATATTTTTATACACATACAGCGGCTGATAAAAAATATGAAGCTGACTGCTTTACAAGAATTTTTTGTACAGAACATGACTGTGGTCGGGAACATCTGCTGTTGGTAAAAACACCTCACTCCACAAAAGGTGATTTTTATCACTGGTCAAACTGAATTGAAACTTCAATTAAAAGTGGTGCATACTGCTCACATGAAGGTATAAAACAGCCATGGCGATCGAGATCTGTTTCACGTATGTCCACAGCTTTAAATCAGATGCCGTCAAATGAATCACAGAAAAAAAAAGAATGCAAAAACATGCTTCCGATGTGACATTACATTACATTTAACAAACTACCCTAAGTGCACAACTAAACAATTAAAATGCAGACAGTGTGGTAAACCTGAACATTTTGCTAGAGTTTGTCATAGGGTTTTAAGCATTGAAATGCCGTTGCCTATCAAACAGAAACCATACCTTACATCTACTGTTTCTTTGCCGACTGACAGTAAGAAATCAGTTAAAACTGAACTACTTGTTTATACTGACTCAGCTGTTTTCATCCTCCCAGAGCATCTATTCTAGTTTTGGGGTGCCTTGTCCTTGATGTTAGCTATAGATGTTACCAGACACAGGCTTCATTCTACGTTGTACCGGGCGAAACACTATTACTGGGTATGGATTTCTTCACTGCTTTGCATCTTGAGATAAGAAATGGATCTGTTGCATTTTCTGCAATAAAAAACAGCCAAGCTGCTGTAAACTCCAGAGTTTGGCTGCTGGTTTTGTTGATAAAGTAAAGGTGTGTTCAGATGTGCCATCAGTCTATAAGAAATTGCAAACACTGTCGTTTGCAACCAAGAGTTAATAGAGGCTGAAATCTGAAGGGATCAAAGAAAAAGTTGAGTCATCTCCTTGGGTGTCTCTATTAGTGGTCATTTTAAAACATCTGGAGGAATTTGACTTTGTGTTCATTTAAGAGCACCAAACAAAGCTGTAATTATACATGTTATCTAGACGTCATTATTGTGAGAGAATCGTAAATGTTCATTCATACATTTATTTAATCAGACAGTTTTTGTCAGCTGGTCTTTAAAAATGATACAGGTACGACCTGTCCTAGGGCAGATGACACCACGGTGGTAGGCCTGATCAGAGGTAACAATGAGACGGCCTACAGTAAGGAGGTCCAGCACCTAGTAGCATGGTGTGAGGACAATATCCTGGAACTTACTGAAGAACTTTTACCGCTGTACCATTGAGAGCATCCTCACAAACAGCTGCCTGCTTCGGACCGTACAGCCCTTTAAAGGGTGGAGAAAACCACCCAACGAATCATCGGCACTTAGCTTCCCACCTTGGAGAACATACACAAGAAACGCTGTCTGCAAAGGGTGAGAGGCATAATCAAAGATCCCTCTCACCCCACCCATGGACTGTTCACACTTCTCCCATCAGGCAGACGCTACTGATGCCTCAGAGCCCGCACAAAGAGACTAAAAAACAGCTTCTTTTCAGTGGCTGTTTCTGCACTGAACAGCTGATCTATCCACTATATCCACATTTGCTCTGTATTTACTGTATCATACATCCATAACTATCTATCCTTACACCTCTGTATATTTCATCTATATATACTCTGTATTTACTGTATCATACATCCATAACTATCTATCCTTACACTTCTGTATACATAGATCTGTAACACAGTCAATAGCCAGGTGGGACCAGGGTCTTTGAGGAATAGGCAGAGGTTCTTTCTCCTCCAAGATCCCAGCGGATGGCCCCCAGACTGTGCTGTGGATGGATAATGTGTTCTGTAGCTGCATCCTGCAGGGGAGGACTGGAATTCTGAATATCGCATCTGTCTGGCTGTTCTTGGTATCGGGTTGGTAAGTAAAGTTAAACTAAAATCTGGTAAAGAACATTGCCCAACAAGCTTGTCTGGAGTTAAGACGTTTGGGGGATTTTAAATATTCCAGGTCTGTGATTACTAGAAAAGGATGTTTGCCCCTCTCCAGCCATTTCCTCCATTTAGTCAACAGCCTCCTTAATTACAAGCATTTCCTTGTTGCCCATGTCATATTTACACTCAGCTGTGGCAAGTTTACGTGAGGCAGAAGGCACAAGGGTGAAACTTAGAAGGCAAACCATCTTGCTGTGAGAGGACGGCACCCACCCGAACCTGGGAGACATGTTGTGAATAGGTTTGGGAGTAAATGAGTATGTTGTCGATGTAAGCAATGACACAGTTGTTGAGGAGATCTTGGAAGAGATCATTCAGGTATGCTTGAAAAACTGCAGAGGCGTTAGCCAGCCCATAGGGCATCACCACATACTAATAATGACCCCTGGTAGTAATGAATGCAGTCTTCCACTCATCGCCGTCTTGGATTCTGATCATATTATATGCGCTCCTCAAGTCCAGCTTAGTAAAATAGCGAGCTTCTCGCTATTTTATAAGTTAGCATTTCAGTCTGTGGTAAATATTATCCTCCGGTAAATTTCAGCCTGTGGTTAATTTTAGCCTGTGGTATATTATCTGGTGGATATCATGGGAAGAAGCAAGGTAGATATATTGTGTGTACAGGAGACCAGGTGGAAGGGTAGCAAGGCTCGTAGTACTGGATCGGAATTCAAGTTGTTTTATCATGGTGTGAATAAAAAGAGAAATGGGGTAGGGGTGCTCCTGAAAGTGAGTTTGTAAAGAATGTTCTGGAGGTGAAAAGAGTGTCGGACAGGGTAATGAGTCTGAAGTTAGAAATTGAAGGGCTGATGGTGAATGTTGTTAGTGGTTATGCCCCACATGTAGGTTGTGAGTTAGAAGAGAAAGAGATTTTCGAGTATTCCCAGAGGACCGAGAGCAGTGATAGACGCAGACTTTAATGGACATGTTGGTGAGGGGAACAGAGGTGATCGGGAAGTGTTGGGCAGGTTTGAAGTCAGGAAAAGGAACAGTGAAGGCTGTGGTAAACAGTTTCTTTCCAGAAGAGAGAGGAGCATATAGTGACTTATAAGAGCAGTGGGAGGAGCACACAGGTAGATTACATCTTATGTAGATAAAGCGATCTGAAAGAGATTAGTGACTGTAAAGTTGTGGTGGAAAAGAGTGTAGCTAGACAACATAAAAATGGTGGTGTGTAGAATAAAGATATTGGTCTGGATGTAGAAGAGATCAAAGGTAGAGAAGGAAACCAAGTGGTAGGAGCTGAAATAAAAAGAATACTGTGGAGAATTTAGACAGGAGTTGAAACAGGGTCTGGACGGTCAGTTAGTGTTTTTAGATAAATGGCAAACTACAGCAGAAGTGATCAGGGAGACAGGAAGAAAGGTGCTAGGTGTGTCATATGGACGGAGGATAGAGGATAAGAGACTTTGTGGTGAATAAGGAAGTTTAGGATAATATACAGAGGAAGAGGTTAGCCAAGGAAAAGTGGGAAATGGAAGCACTGAGAAAAGTAAACAGAAATACCAGGATTTTTGGCACAGAGGGAAGTGGCTAAGGCCAAGCAAAAAGCATATTATGAGTTGTACACTAGGTTAGACACTAGAGAGGGAGAGAAAGACTTGTACAGGTTGGCAAGGCAAAGGGATCAAGATGGAAAGGATGTACAATAGGTTTTTAAGTTTTTAAGGGCCGAGATGGAAAGGTGCCCACAAGTGAGGAGAGTGTAGAGAGAAGAATGGAGGAGTAATTTGAAGTGTTGAAGAATAAGGAGAATAAGAGAGAGAAAATGGTAGGTGAGGTAAACAACGTGAAGCAGGAAGTTCAAAAGATCAGTACATACGAAGTTAGGATGGCTTTGGAAAGGAAAAAAGGTTTTTGTAGATCTGGAGAAAGCATATGACAGGGTACCAAGAGAAGAGCTGTGGTATTGTATGAGGAAGTCAGGAATAGCAGAGAAGTATGTTAGGGTGGTGCAGGATATGTGTAAGGGAAGCAGGACAGCAGTGAGGTGTGCAGTAGGTCAGACAGAGGAGTTCAAAGTGGAGGTGGGACTGCATCAGGGATCAGCTCTGAGCCCCTACTTGTTTGCTGTGGTGATGGATCGGTTGACAGATGGTGTCAGACAGAAATCTCATTGGACAATGATGTTTGCAGAGGACATTGTGATCTGTAGTGAAAGCAGGGAACAGGTGGAGGAAAATCTAAAAAGGTGGAGGTTGCTCTGGAAAGGAGAGGAATGAAAGTCAGTTGTAGCAATACAGAGTACGTGTTTTAAATGAAAGGGAGGGAGGTGGAAAAGTGAGATTACAGGGTGAAAAAGTAAAAAAAGAAGCAGGAGTTTAAGTACTTAAAAAATAGGGGTGTGACAAGACACTTTATCCCACGGACAAGGCGTAGAATTTGTTTTTTAAAGAAATATTTAATCTAGTCTTTTATTTAACTGAAAAACACAAAATGCAAATGCGCAAAATGCATTGTGAAATTAACTTGTACTTTATAAAATTATACTTTTATTTTAATATTATATACAGTACATAAAACAACATAAAACAACATATAACAACATAAAATTGTGGCAAAACAAAATGCTTTTTTGTTTTGCAGCTGTTAAACTGGAAAAATATATGGCTGTGAATCATTACACTCAGTTTTTTCTGGTACCAATTCTGTTATTTCTCATGTTTTTTATAGAATATTTTCTCATAAATTATTTTATCCCTTTTGAATAAACTATCCTTTTTTTTTCCTCTCGCACATAAAACGTTACACATGTTTTTACACTGGCAGTAAGTATCTGTGTGTAATGTGGAGCAAAACTGATCTGAGCTTCTATAGAACTTTTGTTCAATCACAAAAGATTTCTGTGTCTCTACTGTGAAGAGCAGAGACACAGAAACAGCACAACAAATTTATTTTATTGAAATAAATCTATTAAAAGTCAGCTAAGAGCAATTGCTTTAAAAACACTTTAAATACAGTGGCACACACCCATACACACACACCCAGTGAGGAAAATTACTGCAATCAAACCATCTACACTCAGACAGCTAGCTGCCTGACTCCAGAGCCTAGAACATAAAAGAAAAACAGTCAACTAAACATTAAAATTACAATAACCAAAGAGACAATCATTACAAAAGAAGAAAAACAAATTTAACAATAAAAAAAAAACAATAAGAAACAGCCAAACCACAGGCTGAAACAAACCATAAACAAAATCAGAATGACCAATGTACACACAGTAGAAAAGCCAAAACCGAGGATAAAGGATAGCAAGTGAACTGGACTGGTCTACTGGCAAGGGTTCTCAGTCTGAGAAATTTCCTGTTCCTCACCAGATGAACCAGAATTCCTTAAGGCAACAGATTCAACAGCCTTAGCCCTATCCTGCAGTGCGCAAGGTCTTCCGGTCTATCACCCAACTGATGAATTTCAGGTACCAAAGCCCACAAATCCCCCTCCTCTAACGAGGAAGACTCCTCCGATGGTGACACCTCGACTGCCACATCTGTAGGGCAAGAGGTAGGAGGATCACATTGTACCCTGACCTTTAACAGGGAACAATGAACATGCTTCATCCTATTCAAAACATCCCCCGGTGCAATGGTGTACACAGATTCTCCAGCCTTAGGTGCTCTTACAATTTGATACACCACTGGGCTCCAGATGTTCTGGATTTTGTGGCATATCAACAAGCCACGTGGTGTATCCCGAACATGCAAATCATTTTGCAGTTAGTCTTTAAATGTTCCAGAGCTCTCTTAAAAGCCACTTGCAACCTTGTCTGATGCTCCAAAACTCCCCACAAAGCAGCGATAATAGCTGGCAAAACCTAAGAACGAGCACAATTCTGAAACGCTGGTGGGTTGTGGCCATTAAGCTACAGCCTCAATCTTCTGAGGATTAGTGGAAACTCCAAGTGCCGAAATTACGTGTCCCAAATATCTCACTTCTCGTTGGAAATACGCACACTTACCTAGTTTAGCTTTCAACCCCTCACGTTCCAGTCAACTCAAAACAATTTCCAGCCATTCTTTGTACTGGAATACTGAGGAGGAGTATTCCAGTACAAAGCCCACGGGCATCCAATTCCGCTCAAACAACCCGAAACTATCCATCTCAGTGACAGGGACATGGTTATATTCACTAGCCAAGTCAATAGTGGAAAACCAACAGGCCCGTGTCAAGGAGTCCAACTATTCCTCAATGCATGGGAGAGAAAAAGCATCCTTTATTGTCTTTGCATTTAACTGATGGTAGTCATTGCACATACGCAAGCTACCATCTTCTTTTTAACAAGAACAATTGGAGAAGCAAAAGGGCTACAGCTCTCTCTTATAATGTTAGCCTCCAGCAAGTGATTAATGTGGGACTTCACTACCTCATATTCCTCAGCATACAGGGCCCTGATCCTTTTCTGGAAAAACAGACAAATCCACTGCCTTAATCTGTTCCTGTACAACAGGAGTCACAGCCAGGGCTTGGGAACTTACTGGGGCTACAGGCTTAACTTCAGTTACCGCTGCAGGCAAACTTACCACACAGACACTATTTAATATTCCTAAAACAGTGTTGCGATCCTACATTTACCACCGGCAACCTCATGGTGCCACCTGGGATGTGACATGACTTCCGACCTTGCAGCCTGACTGGACCAGAATGCCTTCCTGAACCCTTGCATCACAAAACTAGAGACCTTAGTTACAGATGCTTTAAAAAGCGCAGGACCACGTTGTCCAAATAGCTCCTGGTAGCAGTGGCTTAAATATTCATCCCCAGTACCCCTGGAACCTGGGTACAAATGCTATTAGGAGGGTCCCGGACAAAAAGCACACCGCATTTTGACACTGACTTGCCCACACAATTCAACATCTAATTCCAGATAGAATATATATGGCAGCTGCAACCACTGACACAACTTAAGTCAATCCTGACCCCATCGTTCAAAATGTTTGGCACCATGGAGCCAATATCAACCGAACACAAAACTCTGACTCTCCCAATTGAAGGCATAAAGACATTAAATAAGACATGCCAGAAAAACTTGAGCCGGATATATCCCCAACTGTGACCTGGCTCAACGACCTGGTGGGAACTAGTCTGTTGACCCCCGGATGAAGACACAGGGAGTTGAGGGCGGGGAAAGAACATGCCCCCTAATTACACTCTCTGGCAAAGTGGCCGAGTTTTGACACCTCCGACATAATACAGCCACGATGAGAGGACAGACTATGTGGCCACAGGACCTGTAGGTTAGCAATGTTTTGAGTTAATTTATTTAGCTGATCCTGCTGCACTCTTAGCATTTCCCTTAACTCGCTTAACTCAGATGAGTGAGGGAACCTACCACGCAACTTTCCTTGCACGCAATCATGAATCCCGTAGGCAGATGGAACTGAATTACTTCGCCCCTTCATATTCCCCAAGATACCCTCCTTTTCCCATCTGAAGGCTTCACCACGAACCTCTAACCATGTTAATTTCGTCTGACGACGTATTAAATGTTTGAGTTCTCTGAGGAGAGCAGTGTCACCAACATGTTCAATAAACTTGTCGCGTAACAGAACTTGAGAGTTTGGCATAACATGAAGGGATTGCTGCTTCACACGATCCAAGAGGTCCATCAGGGCAAGGGAAAACTCCAACAAAGACTCACCCTCCTGTTTCTTTCGAGAAAAGAATGCCTCTTGCAATGAGACATGGGACTGTGAGCAGAACAGAAATTATGTTAATTAGCAGAACAGAAATTATGTTAATTATTTGATTATTCCGCTCAATCTTTGAATGATAATCTCTTACCTGACCTAACCCACTAAATGATCAAACATGAAAAAGACCTGGTCAGGAACAGACAGGTGACGAGCCTGCATACAAGCTTTAGCCTCCTCAACCCACTCTTCAATGCTCAGACTAACCCTGCCACTAAATTTCAGACATTTCCTGTCTCAAGGAATGAAAACAAATCCGTCAGGCAAGACAGGCTTTGCATTAGATAGCTAAGAAGAGACAGCCACAGAAGGACCAGGTGCATCACTAGGACCCGATAATACAAGGAGGCGCTCCTGATACGACCTCTCTACACTCAACTGAGCTACTACTTCCCTTAATTCCTGTAACTCTTCATCCATAATTTTGACTATATCACTTACCACAGGTGAACTTAAACCCACAACGAAAATCAGGATCACAGGACGTATGCTGCTGTCTTGCTGTTTTCTCACCAGTCACACTACAAACAAAAATAAAATGACACACAAACAGAATAAAAAAAAAACAACCACCTGATGAACACAGAATTCTGCCGACTACGTCAGATTGTGGCGCGGCTAACAAGACTAGGTTGATCAATTTACTACGAATCCAGAAAAAGGGTAATAATTTCGACTACGCCACCCCTTTAAAGTAAAGGGGAACTACATTTCTTGAAACCAAGGACACAGGTTTGTGACTATGAAAAGCAGAGGCACAAATATCAGTACAATAAATTTATTTTATTGAAATAATACTATTAAAAGTCAGCTCAGAGCAATTGCTAAAACACTTTAAATAGAGTGGCTCACCAGTAGCAGGGTAGGCTAGCTGCAAAGCAATTATTAGCACACACCCATACACACAGTGAGGAAAATGACTGCAATCAACAGGCTGACCAAACTAAAGAAACAAAACAAACAAACTCAAAAAACAACATTAGAATGACCAATGTACACACAGTACAAAAGTCAGCACACAAACAGAAGATAAAGGACAGCAAGTCGCCAGGCAGCAGAGCAGCCGAACGGCAGCAGCAATAAATAAGCAGCAAGCAAGTAGCAAGCAGAAAATAGCAGCCAGCAAGACAGCAAGCTAGCAAAACCGTGACACAGCAGCGCAGTCTATTTCTCAGTCTATCGGTAAAATGTTAAATAACATTTTCTATCGCTAACATCATCATCATCATCATCTCCAAAAGACGTTTAAACATTCAAAGTGTCTTCTTTACTGCAAAAATCTCAGACATGTTTGAATTTAGTTTAAATGTTTGGTGTAAATTTTGGCTGATAAATTACATTTGCACTAAAAGGGAATGGTTTGGTTGCTCTATACAATATTTGGTATAATCATATCTTTTGAAGTGTCTTTAAAAACTATTAATGTTTACTAAATGTACATTTTTGTAAGCTGGGAAAAAACAACTTACTGTAAAACGACACACACACACACACACACACAAACCTCTTGTTTTAGTAATTGTTTATTTTTTATTTGTTTTTGAGATATTGATGTGTAAATCTTTTTACATATTTAAATTACATATAGATAAACTGAATCTAACTGAAATAAAATGACAACCTAATCGACCTGATTTAAACAAAACCTAATCAAATGAAACATTTAATTGTTTCATTTGATTAAATGTATTGTGCCTTAATATTTTGGTTTAAATTCTGTAAACATTATAAAGACTTACAGAACAATGTACATAATAATATGCAAATTGAAAAAAAAAAACAATTTAAAAAATGTACCAGTTTTTTATTTATTCTTTATGACTGTAAAAATAGTTTTTTTCAGTCCCATTTAGTGCAGCAGTAACAGTGCGGCTGTTGCTACAGCGTGGTATTACACAAAACACAACTAGAGACCTGAAAGCTTTTAAAGAGCAAGACTGAAGAATTTCACTAATTATACATACGAACACATCATCAAAAAATTAACAAACAAAATGTTCCCAAACTCCCACATATGATTACAAACCATATCAGTAAATAATTCTATAAATTAAGTGTTTTAATAAAAATATCAGATAAAAAAAAAATCTTTACAGCCTAAAAATAAAGTCAAATAAGGTTTATATTAAATCTGTTCAGTTGAACTTGAAAATTAAACATCAGAGTAATTTTAAATACAAAGTTTAATTAAATAGTAAAAAATAGTGAATGAGTCAGAACAAAAGTAAATCTGAATCTGTTTATAATCAATAAGACCAGTTTACTGAGATTGATGTTGTAAAAGAATTTACACTAAAATCATAATAAACAATGGTATTAGATATTATTATACTATTAAATATTTCAGTTTTACACACACACACACATATATATATATATAAAATGATTATAACTCATCACAAGTTCAGGAGTTTGTAACATTCATCATCTTTAAAACTGAAGAGCAGATTCTTTGAGAGCAGCACTCAGAGCAGCACAGCCTTTAACTGAGAAATCACAATTACACAACCTGCAGAGACACAATTACACACTCTGCATTCTGTTGTGGCGAAGGCTTACACTGACCCAGGCCCTGAGCCAAGGTTGTGCCTATTTGGTTCGAGAAGGGTTCTGTTGTCTGGCCCCAGGCCCCCCCTTTTCCATTAAGCAGTACATGCCCCCCCCCCCCCCCCCAGCCCCCCCCCCCCCAGTTGGTCCAGCAGGGGAGAACCCTCACTAGTTGTGCTTTACATGTAGTGGCCCCTATGTGTGAGGCTTCCTGTGCAGTGTTCCCCTATTTCCGTAGGTACGTCTTGACACAAGGTCTCCGTTCCCTCCATCAGGGAATGAGGGTAATGATACATAACCAAGACGTTTTAGACCATGCCCACGAACCCTTAGAAAATGTGTTTGAGGTACAGGTCATGTCACTCTCGGTTTATGTTCACACTGCAGGCAAATGTTTCCCAAGTCAGATCGTTTTCCCACATGTGACCCAGATCTGTTTTTCTCATGACATTGTGAACAGAACAAACGTAATCTGATCTTTTAAATTCCGATTTCTGCCACTTTCAGATGTGGTATTAAATCCCACACAGGACAGATGTTTTGTGATGCGACTGCATTTTGAACAGTTACGTCAGATTCATGCAACCTTTACATCATTTTTGATTGACATCAAATTACTGGCGAGTAACTACAAATTTTTGATATATAAAGGATTTCGCTGAAGGCGTTCATGCCACGGTCCTATTACTCCTGACTCCAAATTCTTGGGTATGCAAAAACTGCATACTGAGGTAACAGACACTGCACCACAACATGCTATTAAAATTTGGCCCTTTTTTTCCTTTTCCTCCTTAATCATTGACTGTCATCCGCTACACTCATCTGCTAGACTCATTATCTGATGGAGAAGCTGAGCCTGCTGGGCCTGAACACCTCCATCTGCAACTGGATCCTGACGGGAAGACCTCAGTTAGTCCGGATTGGAAGCAGCATCTCCAGCACCACCACGCTGAGCACTGGGGCTCCGCAGGGCTGGCAAGCTCAGTCCACTGCTGTTCACTCTGCTGACTCATGAACTGTGTAGCAATGCACAGCTCAAACCACATCGTCGTCAAGTTCACTGATGACATGACCGTGGTGGGTCTCATCAGCAAGAAAGGCGAGTCAGCATACAGAGAGGAGGTGTAACCTGTTATAACCTGTTTCTGAACATTGACAAGATTAAGGAGGTAGTTGTTGACTTCAAAAAAACAAAAAAAAATAGTGACCATTCTCCCGCCGAACATCGATGGCTTCCTCGGTAGAGATCGTCAAAAGACACTAAATTTCTTGGTGTCCACCTGACAGAGAAGCCCACCTTCCACCTCCCATCCTGACAATGTTCTACAGAGGGACCATTGAGAGCATTCTGAGCAGCTGCATCACTGCCTGGTTTGGGAACTGCAACCGCACCAAAAAAACCTTTTCGAAACGCAAGACCCTGCAGAGAATAGTGAGAACAGCTGAGAAGATCATTGGAGTCTCTCTTCCCTCCATAACGGACATCTACACCACACGCTGCATCCCCAAAGCTAACAGCATTGTGGAGGACCCCACACACCCCTCACACTCACTCTTCACACTCCCCTCAAACATACCCCTCATACACACCCTTCAAACACACCCCCCACCCCCCCCACACACCCTTCACACATGTGTGTAACAGTTTCTTTCCGCAAGCCATCAGGCTGCTCAACACACTAAACTGAACTACCTCAAACTACAAAAATATGCACACACACTCAAACCCTCAAGCCATCAGGCTGCTCAACACAGAACTGAACTACATACACACACACATTCAACACAAGTAGACTGGGGGGAAAAAAAAAAAATTTTTCACTTTACAATGCACTATATAGTCACTTACATGCTATAGTCACTTTACAATGCATGCTATATAGTCACTTACAATACTATAGTTACTTACAATACTATAGTTACTTTACAACAATGCTATAGTCACTTACAATACTATAGTCGCTTTACAATACTATAGTTACTTTACAATGCTATAGTCACTTTACAATGCTATAGTCACTTACAATGCTATAGTCACTTTACAATACATAGTCTTTACAATACTATAGTTACTTACAATGCTATAGTTACTTATAGTCAATACTTTAGCTACAATACTATAGTCACTTTACACTTTATGCTATAGTCTCACTTTACATTGCTATAGTACTACAATTCACTTACAATGCTATAGTCACTTACACAATGCTATAGTCACTTTACAATGCTATAGTCCTTACTTTACAATGCTACAATGCTATAGTCACTTACATACAATGCTATAGTCACTTACAATACTATAGTCACTTTACAATACTATAGTCACTTACATACTAATAGTTACTGCTTAGTCACTTACATGCTATAGTCCTTACAATACTTAGTCACTTTACAATGCTATAGTCACTTACAATGCTATAGTCACTTACAATGTCACACAATTGCTATAGTCACTTTACAATGCTATAGTCACTTACAATACTATAGTCACACTTTACAATGCTATAGTCACTTTACAATGCTATGTCACTAAATGCTATAAGTCACTTACAATACAATGCACTTATGCTATAGTCACTTACAATATAGTCACTATAGTCACAATTACAATGCTATAGTCACTTACAATGCTATAGTCACTTACTTACAATACTATAGTCACTTACCATACAATGCTATAGTCACTTACAATGCTACACTAGTCAATGCTATAGTCACTTACAATGCTATAGTCACTTTACAATACTATAGTCACTTACAATGCTACTATAGTCACTTTACAATGTATAGTTACTGCTTACATGCTATAGTCACTTACAATATAGTCTATAGTCACTTATACTATAGCTTTACAATGCTATAGTCACTTTACAATGCTATATTCACACTAGTCACTATAGTCACTTTACAACTTATACATGCTATAGTCACTTTACAATGCTATAGTCACTTACAATGCTATAGTCACTTACAATACTATAGTCACTTTACAATGCTATAGTCACTTTACAATGCTATAGTCACTTACAAGCTATAGCACTTAGTAGTCACTTTACAATGCTATAGTCTTACAATAGTCACTTTACATAGTCTACAATGCAGTCACTTACACTTACTACGCTTAGTTACAATGCTATAGTCACTTACAATACTATAGCTAAATGTCCACTTTACATGCTTATAGTCACTTACAATACTATAGTCACTTTACAATGCTATAGTCACTTTACAATGCTATAGTCACTTTACAATGCTATAGTCACTTTACAATGCTATAGTCACTTTACAATAGTCACTTACAATGCTATAGTCACTTACAATGCTATAGCACTTACAACTATAGTCATAGTACTTTACAATACTATAGTCAACTAGTTTACTTACAATACTAGTCTATAGTCACTTTACTTTGCTACAATGCTATAGTCACTTTACAATGCTATAGTCACTTACAATACTATAGACACTTTACAATGCTATAGTTACATATTTACAACAATGCTGCTACGTCCTTAGAGTCACTTACAATACTATAGTCACTTTACAATGCTATAGTCACTTTACAATGCTATAGTCACTTTACAATGCTATAGTCACTTTACAATGCTATAGTCACTTTACAATGCTATAGTCACTTACAATACTATAGTCACTTTACAATGCTATAGTCACTTTACAATGCTATAGTCACTTTACAATGCTATAGTACAATGCTTATATTTACATTGTCACTTTACATTGCTATAGTCACTTTACAATGCTATAGTCACTTACAATATAGTCTTACAAATACTATAGTCACTTACAATGCTATAGTCACTTACAATACTATAGTCACTTACAATGCTATAGTCACTTACAATGCTATAGTCACTTTACAATGCTATAGTCACTTACAATACTATAGTCACTTACAATTACACTTTATGCTATAGTCACTTACAATGCTATAGTCACTTTACAATGCTATAGTCACTTACAATACTACAATAGTCACTTACAATACTATAGTTTACACTTTCAATGCTTTACAATGCTATAGTCACTTTACAATGCTATAGTCACTTTACAATGCTATAGTCACTTACAATACTATAGTCACTTTACAATGCTATAGTCACTTACAATGCTATAGTCACTTTACAATGCTATAGTCAATTACTACTATATCAACGCAATATAGTCTTTACTTTACACACAATGCTATAGTCACTTTACATTGCTATAGTCACTTTACATTGCTATAGTCACTTTACAATGCTATAGTCACTTTACAATGCTATAGTCACTTTACAATGCTATAGTCACTTTACAATGCTATAGTCACTTACAATACTATAGTCACTTTACAATGCTATAGTCACTTTACAATACTATAGTCACTTTACAATGCTATAGTCCTTACAATGCTATAGCTTTACAATTGCTATAGTCACTTTACATTGCTATAGTCACTCACAATACTATAGTCACTTACAATGCTATAGTCACTTATAGTCAATGCTATAGTCACTTTACAATGCTATAGTCACTTTACAATGCTATAGTCACTTTACAATGCTATAATCACTTTACATTGCTATAGTCACTTTACAATGCTATAGTCACTTTACAATGCTATTTGCACAATATCGTTGTTAATTTGCACATTCCGTGTCTTACTTCATTTTACAATATGGTTGGCACTATTGCGTTATGTTCTGTTCTCTATTGTCTTCTTTGCACTGTCTTTGTAATGTTTGTATAGTTTATTGCACTGTCTGTTTCTGCACTGTCTGCACCGGGTTGCACACATGCACTTTATGTCTATCCTGTTTAGTGGATCTTTGTTGTTTTGTGTAATTCTATGTTTTGTGTAGCACCAGAAGATCCTGGAGAGACGTTGTTTCAATTCACTGTATACTGCATTCTGCTATATATGGCTGAAATGGCAATGTAAATATACAATATAAAACTCTCTGCTGTAACTGAACACATTCATTGCATTGGTCTTTCATCAAATTCCTGTTTTTCGTTAAGCTCCTCTGGAGATATTTGCTTACAGAACAAAGACTTTAACAAAGAAAAATATCCAGACAATAACCATTGCCTGTCTAATTTACAAATTTATTTTGCTTTTTTACCTTATCAATGTAAGCAGCTAAAATGTAAATGCTGCCTTTACTGTTGTCTGTGATTATTTTTCTGTATGACAGGACGCTGCACGAGAGGTAGAATTTGTACATTTTCGTGTATGAGGGTCAGTTTAGGATCATAATCAGTTCACACTGGAAATCTGATGTAAAGTACAAAGTACAAAAAAATCCAATCCTAGCAAAAAAATCAGAATTAAGCACAACACCTCAAAGTGTGAATGTAGCCACAGAGAGATGATCTTACCTCAGTGTCTCCAGTTTACAGTGAGGATTCTTCAGTACAGCAGAGAGACTCTTCACTCCTGAATATCTGAGTTTATTCTTAGACAGATCCAATTCTCTTACACTGGAGGATTCAGAACTGAACACTAAGGCCAAAACTGCACAAACTTTTTTTCTTTCAGGTCACATGAACCTTAAACTTAAAACTCAAATCAAAATGACAGAACACAATCACACTAGAGTACATTATTAAACATGTTTCTAAATCTGTTTAAAATACAAATATTATATCGAACCATACAGTAAATCTCAGTAGCTCATATTACAACATGCTGCATAATGTACTCTGTAATGTTAACACATTAAATGTAGTAAAGACAAATTAACATACAACACAGTTACAGATATCCAGTTTCAGTGTTTATTTAAGGATGTTCTGAGATACAGCAGTGTCTGGTGAAGTTCTTTCATCTTCTCTGATGTTAATATTAACAGTGTAACAGTTTTATTCAGCATTACTTACTCAGCTTTTCTGGATGATGCAATCACAGGCAGGAGCTTCAGAAGAACCTCATCTGATGTACAGTGTTTATTAGTATATTTATAAAGGACAAACTTATCCTGTTCCTGTGCTGATGTCAGTAACACAAACACCACAGCTGACCACTGAGAAGGAGAAAGTTTACTTTGTCGTAGATTTTCAGGCTGCAGTTAGTGTTGGATTTCCTTAACTAGAGAATGATCTTCCTGTTCATTAAGACAGTGGAACAGATTGAGGGATTTTTCTGGTCAGGGATTCTTTTTGTATCCTTTGTGTAATGAACTGTTTCCTGTTTGCTGGGTTTGTTACTTCCTGTCTGTGTCACTATGGTTTGTAAGAGGTTCTTATTGGACTCCAGTGAGACCACCAGAACCAGTTGTCCATTTTTACTCTGTAAAGCCTGATCTACAGCAGTCTTATGGGCATCTGAGATATTAGATTTCCTCCTCAATATAGGCGGCACAGGCTTTCTAAACACATTTTTCTTTTTCTTCATGAAGTTCATGTGCACATACCAAACTGTGAGGTGTTCCTGAATGCTCAGCTGAACAAAGCAGTACACTTTACTCTGGTGAAGTCCAAACACCTCTCTGAAGATCTGTGTACACACATCAATGCAACACTGTATCAGGTCTTCCTCATAGAAGATCAGGTTCCCTTTCATCAGCTGCTGAAAAGCCAATTTACCCAGTTTCAGAACCATTTCCACATCTGTCTCTCTGCTCTTTGTGTACCTTTTCTTAAGTTTGTCTGAATAATGAGGAAGTGTGTGTACATTTGAGTCAGAGTCTTCTCTGTCTCTCTTCACTTTCCACTTCACCCAACATTCTCTCTAGAACAGTGGCTGAAATCCAGCAGAAGACTGGGATGTGACACATGATGTAGAGGCTTCTTAATGACTTCAGGTGTGTGATGATTCTGTTGCTTAGGCTCTGATCACTGATCCTCTTCCTGAAATATTCCTCCTTCTGTGGATCGTTGAACCCGCGTACCCCTGTGACTCAATTAAAGCACTCAGAGGGGATTTAGTAATAAAAACAAAACTCCAAACTTTCCGCCATTATAACCTGTTTTCTTGTAATAGCTTATTACTGAATTGAAAATGAGGTTTCATAGACTCATTGCTCTTCATCGAGAGCAGCTGGGTTACACTAAACAACAAAATGCACACAAAAGCCACAAATTATTTAACATTTAAATTAATATAAAACTCATATAACTGAACATATTCATTGCATTGGTCTTTCATTAAATTCCTGTTTTTGTTTAGCTCTGGAGATATTTGCTTATAGAACAAAGACCCCAATAAAGAAAAATATCCAGACAATAACCATTACAAATTTATTTTGCTTTTTGTGTATAAGCGGCAAAGTGACCAAAATATATTTTTTACATCTGTGTTCCACTGGATTTTGTGTTTGGATTTCAGTTTCACTTTGTTTTTGATTTCTACAGATCTGGGAGTCCCTTTCTAGTTCCTCTAAAGCAGACAAACAACTGGTCTGTCCTTCTCCACTGAGTCGCATGGACATATGCAGCCAGGGAATGCAGAAAAGGTTTTGACTTTCTTGGGGGTCAGATGCTTGACCAGTGCTTCCCTACAGACCCCACTAGAACCACCTTAGATGGAAATCTCAGTTGCCATGCAGGTCTGAGACTCCTTGTGCCACAACGAAAGCAAGTAACTAGTGCTTCCCTCCCCAATAGCGGCCACCCCTCAGACTGTGGTAGGCTGCTATGGCCACCATGTACACCTTTAGGGTAGACTAAGATGGCCCTGCAGGGAAGCAATATCAGACCCTTTTTATTAGGTAAACACAGGCAATTTGTGATGGAGCATAATGGTGTTGGTGCAGATTGATGTTTAACCTTTAAAAGTTTGTTAGTGCAAGAATAGTTAGTAAATAGTAAAATATTTACCAATACGAAAAAAATCTAAACCAAAACATTGTTGAAAGAGGAAAAGCAAAGAAAAATGCATACCATACAAAATACATACACTAAACAGGCATAAAATTTTGATCACCTGCCTAATATCATGTTGGCCCCTTTAATGCGGTATCTGACACTAAGATGTTAATAGCAAATACTATAAATCCTTTAAGTTGGGACATGGGGCATTCACAGATGAAACTTGTCCAGTTTGTCCAGCACATACCACAGATGCTTGACTTGATAGAGACCTGGGGAATTTGGGAATTTGGATCATTCTCTAACATCTGAAACTTCTTGCTGTGCTTATTTAACCATTCCTGATTCGTTTTTGCTTTTGTGGCCAGTGTATTATCCAGCTGAATGGGGCCACCAAATAATCAAAGTAATCAGAGCCATTAAAAAATACTAAAAAGGGTGAAAATATAATCAAAACTCCATTAAAGGGTGCACATTGTCTCCAACACTGCTTAGGTAGGTTGTACATGTTAAAGTTACATGCGCATGGATGATCGGACCCAAGGTTTCCCAGCAGAACATTTCTCCATCAAAAAAGCATTAACTTCAGTACTAGTACAGTAGCTCGTCTGATTGATTGGCCCACATTGGCCAGCCTTTTCTGCCCCTGTCCACCTATAGTAGTGATAACCTCAAAATCCACCATATTAAGAGATATCCAGCTATGATTCACAAAAAATGCTGTTATAGGGTAATTGCACCCCAGTTGCACAGAGATTTTAGTGCCTAATTCTGATGGATCAGTCCGGTTCTTTGTGGTTTTTACATGCCCACTTGTGCTACAGGTGGTTCCATCCCTAAATTGATAAGACTGCAGCAATTGCAGTCTGCCTAACAGTTAAGACAAAAGGCAAAAAATTACAAGAATGGCTAGCTATTATTGCAGGGTGCCTAATAATTTGGACATTATCAGACCACTAAATGATCTCATTAAGAAAGGAGCACCAGATCTGGTCCAGTAATCGAAGTGGAGCCAACAAACTTTTTTAGAAATCAGAAATCAGAAAGAGCTTTAAAGTCAGATAGGTTTGCAGTTACAAGGAATTTGTTTTGTGACAGAACCTTCCAGTTGCACATTTTAAGGAAGACAGTAATAGAGTTAACAAAAGAAAATAAAAGGTTTTTGGACATTTTATATAAAAAAATAAGTAGTATTATTGCACAGAAAAGGTACAAATTTAGGTAGTAACAGTGGTATTATAGAAGTATTGCAGTGCATATAGTTTTATTTTTATTGAACAATGGGGAGAGCATTTAGGTGTCTATGAGGTAGATTGCCTGGGGAAAGAACCTTTTCTTGTGTCTAGCTGTCATGGTACTTGGTGCTCATTTTCAAATGTAAATACTGCACTCTGTGATAGTGTTATGATTGAGAACAAGATGTTAGATGCAAATGTAGAGTAAAGCTTTAATAGCAGGCATAGATCTTTGGAAGATCATGACATTTAGCTATTGCTAAGCATCACAATGATGCTTATATACCGGCCCTAGTCTGTGCCTGTAAACACTCCTGAGCACTATAAGCAGCAACTTCAGCCAGAGTGCGAGAGGCAGCAAAAGCCTTCGCCTAATTACAGGGAGCAACATTAGCGATAGCTGGATCGTAAAGGGGAGATTAAGCTTAGTGATTAAGCTTAGTGATGGTAGCTTAGTGATTAAGGCGTTGGTCTGCTAACTAGAAGATTTGTGGATTTGATTTCCAGTACAAACAAGTTACCACTGCTGGGCCCCTGAGAATAACCATGGACTTTGCATCACCTGCATCAAATTACATCTGCTAATTAGTCTGCAGTTTAAAAAAGAGTGCTTGCACAACTTAGTGAGCTGTTGAACCAAGCTGATTGACATGAATCATGATTCCAACATTAGAGATAAAAGACAAAGAAGAGGATTATAGAATGATAGAAAAGTCTATTTTCGGTTAATTGTCTGCTGCAGTATAGGAACTGGATGAATGTTCATTTCTTTTTTCTGCTAAATTGATATTTAGGCATTTATTTGAATATCAAACCATAACTGGTTATTATATTTATTAACGCATGTATTTTTTGTTAAATTCTTAAGGAACCCTAAAACCGAACGGGAAAGTTCACTGTTTATTTTAAAGCATGTTTCTTTAGAAAATACTGAAAATCTGCTGCACAGATAAGCTTTGTGCTTTTTTAAAATCGGTTTTTCTAAATAAAATTCATTAAGCATTGTTACCTGTTTTTCGACGAGGGCTCTTTATTATTGAAGAGGAGGTTTCATAGACTCATTACTCTTCATGGAGGCACAGCTGGGCACTGATCAACAGTACACAGCACACAATGTTAACAAATTTTGTTCTTATTTATATATTCATTACCACTAACAGAAAATAAAAATCTAATACATGATTTGGTTAATTTAGGATTCATTTAAGATTCTTTGCTGTGACTAAAAAAGAGCGAAAAAATTATTTGATACCCTACCAACTTTGTACGTTTTTCCGCTGATGAACCAATTATCAGTTCAAAAGTTTAATAGTAGGTTCATTCATTGACGGGAGGAAGTGACGGGACAAAAAACCCATAGTAATTTCAATACGACGGGGAAAAAAACCCCATTACATTTCAATAAGTACCTGGTGGCATTTGACCCTTCAAAAAACAGACTTAGTTGGCAGACGTTTTTCTTGTAAAAGGCCATCAGGTTGTTGGCAATCACAGAGGGATTTTGTTTCCACACGTTTTTGCAGCTCCTCTAACATCAGGTTTTTGGACTAGTTGGCAACTCTCAGGGCATCCCCATTTTGTTCCACACCTTGTTTGATAGTCTTTAGGATTACAGTCCGGATTAATTATTCGAGCTGATCTTGGGCAACGTAAATTAAACATGCTACTTCCTTGAGCCACTTGCAACTTAAGTCCGTTGCGCCATAGTCCGTTTTGGGTCATTAAGGTCCGGACTTCTTTACTGACACGGACAGTCCGGGACCTTCATATGCTACTTCCTGAGCCACTTCTTTTTTTGATTGGCCAGGGATTTGGACCTCAAGATTGGGTCATTCGACATGGCTTTTTAACCATGCGACTACGACCTGTTTTTTGACCTCCATTTGATTTGATCCTTTGATTGCCATTTGATCTGGTCCTGTCATTGCAGCCGGGCTGAAAACACCCCCAAACCATAATATTGGCCAAATTTTGTCCCTATAGTGGTGAAGTTGTCCTTGGCAGCAAAAACACCCCAAACCATAATATTGGCCCAATATTATTTTTCTTGAGTACTTGGTACCCAACTTTGATCATTGACTTGATCCCCATTACTTTGCAGTTCCTCCCATGGGCTAATTCCTAATTCCTTATGTAGTTCTCATAGTAATTGAAATGCCACAAGGTGGGAGCTTGCACTGGGTCTAAACCAAGGAAGATTACCAGTAATTCCATATTTGTCGTTTACTTCGAAACTAGGGGTCACGTTTTGAGAGCCTGAATTAAATGTTTTTTTAATGTATAATCTCTCAGCCTCTCTAAGCTTTGATTCAAAGACCTCTCTCTGTTTGGCTCTGTTTGGCTTGCCCATTGGCCTTATCTGAGCTGTTGGCATTCAGCGTCTTCTTGCATTGCATGTTCTTTCTCAAAGAGTAGTTATTTATGCTCATAGCTTGCCTAAGTTTGACTGTTTGTTAATTTTTATTTTTTTATAAAGCCCTTTATATTGCCTCTGCTCACTTCGGCCAAAAAAAGGCTGGGGTTAAATTTGTAAGCAGGAGTTGGAGAGGAATCCATGTTGCAGGAAATGGCTTTATTATGCAATAGGGCAATTTTAAAAATGCAGTCAATAGGCAGGCAGCAGTCGGTACACAGTAATCCAAAGCAAACTGGGCAAACAAATCCAAAACACTTGACAAAGACTCAAATCCAAAAACCAAGCAAAGAAATTTTAAACACTTGGAATGTCGCATAAGCTAAAAAATATAAAAAAAATACAAAATAGAGTTCATGAGGATAGCTTATGTAGCTAGCACAACAGGAAGTGACACCGGAAGTACTACCGCGATGCTAATACCCAGGTGAGGGCGCTCTCTGGTGGTGGGAAAGTGGAATCATGACAAAACTACTCCAGCTCAAAGAAATCTTTGAATGTATAAGGAAGACTTATTGATGAATCGCTCTTTATCACAACTGGGTACGGGTGAGTCTGGTCTCTTTCTTTGCGTTAGACTGAACAACAATGCACATACAATGTTGACAATTTTTGTTATTTTATAAATTTTCGTTAACAGACACTAAAAAACACAAACATGATTAGACTATTTAATACGGGAATATTATATGTTAATGTGTTTCTATTTGCATCTTAATTATATTTCTGTTGTTTTTGTTTAATTCCACTGACTTTGATTAGTTTCTACATCTTGTATATTTGTTGTCATTTCTTACAACACAAAAAAACATTTAAAGCAGAAAACTGAAGCAGTAACAATCAATGCACTAAAATTTATTTTACATAAATTAATAATAAAAGCAATTTCCACTGCCATATTTTAGTAATTCAAATTGACTGAAATAACAATTACATGAAATGCTTGTTGTGTAAACATGACTCGTGCATATGCTCCTTCATAATCACCTTGGATCCATGGTACAGAGAATGGCTTTATTAAACAGTTCACAACTAACACAGTAAGACAAAGATGTTTTCAAACAACAGGCAGGAGTCGGTACACGGTAAACAGTAGATAACTCAGGGAACAAAACCAAATGGCGAGGATTGTAGTAACAGGATAGCTCAAAACCAGAAGAAAAAAAAAACATGAATAAACGCTATGTATGTAGTCAGGGCTATCACTAAAAAGTGATGTAGCTTATGTAGCTAGCAACCGGAAGTGAAGCCGGCAGTGGGACAGCTAGAACTGCGCCCTCCTGTGGTCATTGGACAAGAGCGTTACATTACCCCACATTCTATGAATACCTTTAGGTGTTCTTCTCAGACACCCCTGTGGTTGTGGTGCTGGGTGTTCAGGGTGAGCAGAGTTGAAGTCGTGTGTGTTAGCAGGGTCTAGAATGTCCATAGCGCCTATCCATGATCATTCCTCAGGTTTATAGCCCTCCCATTACACCAAGTACTCCAGTTGACCCCTCGTCCCTGAATCCAAGACCTCAATAACACAATAAGCAGAAGCTCCCTTCATTTTAATGGGTGCCAGAGATGCTAGTGGTTGGGCTTCTAGGTTCTGTTTGACATGCTGCGGCTTAAGCAATAAGATCTGGAATAATGGAGAGATTAGGTATATTTGCATGATTATTTTGAATGTCCTGTCTTACTTAGGACCAAGCTTCTTGCTCAGTAGGCATAGACGGAAATCATGGGTGGACATCTATTCTAGCTGACCCGGTAAATAATCCAGGTGGGGTCGTCTATGACAATTTGCTTGAATTTGTTGCTGTCGGATAGCCCATTGTAATCACACGTGTGCACTTTCCCAAACATGAAAGTTATACCTCATACAGTCCTCCACCACAGGAACATCAGAGAGTTCCCCTGACTAAGGGAACATGAGATATTTATAACCCAGCACACACTGTAATGGTGTAAGCCCTGTAAACGAGTGGGTCAGGGAGTCCGGGCATACTCAGCCCATGGTAGAAATTCATTCCACCGTGCTTGTTCTCGACTGCAGTACAATCTCAGATATCGAACGAACACCTAAATCAGTCTCTTCACCTGATCAGTGGACTGAGGGTGGTAACCGGATGTGAGACTGATGTTAATGTCCAACCTCTTACAGAACTCTGACCAGAGTCGAGAACTGAACTTGGGCCCCTGATCAGATACTATGTCTTTGGAGATACCGAAATTTCTGAATACGTGGTTGAAAAGTTGGGTGGCAGTTTTCATGTAGAGAGGCCTTTAAGGGGGACAAGATAGCAGGCTTTAGAGAACCAATCAATGACTTTGTGGACAGTGGTAAACCAATGAGAACAAGGGAGATCAGTAACAAAGTCGATAAAGAGATGTAACCAGGGTCTCTGAGGGATGGGTGATGGCTCCATTAACCACTCAAATATGTGTTTAGAGGTTTTGGACTGAGCACAAACACTGCAGGCTTTCACAAAGTTTTAGAAATCCCTTCGTAGACTGGGCCACCAATAAGCGTTATTGATCAGCTCAGCTGTGCGTCTAAGGCCAGGATTGCCAAGCTTATGTAGAAGTAAACCCAACTTATGACACATGGGTGCAAACTGAGTGGTATATAAACCTTGCTGGGGGGCATGAAGGTAGAGAAGGGTCGTTCTGCGTTTTCCTCATGATTTTCTAAGAGATGTCCTATCGGATGGAAACAAAAACTACATTGGGGTTGAGCAGCGGGTCGGGACACTGGTTTCTTTGTAGAGGATTATATCGTCGAGAGAGAATGTTAGCCTTACTGTTCTTAGTTCCGGTGTGGTAGTTCGCGCCGCAGTATCTGAGTGAACTTTTAATGTCTTACGTTCCGCCACACATACTTCGATCAAAGGATGCAGGCTGTCTGTCAGTACCACGCATTATAAAAACTACAGCAGGGAGCAGAGCCTTTTCTTACAGAGCCCCAAAGCTATGGAATAACCTCCCTATCAATGTTCAAGATCAGTCTCAGTGTTTAAGTCCAGGCTAAAAACTTATTTATTTAGTCAAGCGTTTTGTATTGATTCCCCTTAGATAAAGGAGCAGATCTGGGGGACTCATGGGTGTTGAGTATTATGGTGATCTGGTATGTTTAGATGCTGTCTTCCCCACTCTTATTGATCACATTGTTGATGATGAGAGCGGCTGGTTGCTTAACAAATCAAATAGAGCAAACCCTTTATGTCTGTTTCCCTCTGGTTCTCCTATTAGTTATGCTGTCCTAGCTAGTCTTGCCGGAGTCCATCCTTGTTTTCCTATCTTTCTTCCTTCCCCTCTCTCTCACTCATTGTCAAGCTACATATGCCACAACTGAGCTGCCAAACCCCGTCTCAGTGCAGTGATCCAGACCCCATCTCCACTCTGGACCTGTCAGACCCTTCCCTGTGACCCGCTCCAGTTGATGGTTACATCACCAGGGTGACCGAGGACATTCCACTCTGCCATAAAGACGTTCCAGCTGTTCTCCAAGGACTTATGACTTGTGATTTAATTTGCTTACACACACAGTGTAGCCACATAATTCCTGCTACCTGTTTTTTCACCCAAATGAGGATGGGTTCTCTGTTGAGTCTCGTTTCTCTCAAGGTTTCTTCCTATTCCATCTTAGGGAGTTTTTCCTTGCCACCATCGCCTCCGGCTTGCTCATCAGGGACACACTGATTTCTGTTTCATTTTCATTCTATAATTTTTTGATTGTGTAAAGCTGCTTTGTGACAATATACAAATAAACATACGCTATACAAATAAAATTGAATTGAATTGAATAGATCCAATTCTCACTGTTTGATTACTTATGTCGCAGCTTTGCAAAGTGTTTGAATATTCAACTTCTCAGACGTGAACTGACTGCAAATTAGGCTATTCATTTTTGTTTTGTGCACAAAGCGGGTGGAATGAGCTGGCTCTTAAGTCTTTGTTTAAGGACGGCTTGAAGACGTTCCTTCAGACGGAACTTAACTCTGGAACATTTTTACAACATGTGGCTATACTTAATTCATTGTTGTCATTAGGATACATCCCCAAAACATTTAAACTAGCTGTTATTAAGCCTCTCATTAAAAAAACACAACTTGATCCTAAAGATCTAGTTAATTACAGACTGATCTCAAACCTCACATTTCTGTCTAAGATACTGGAAAAGGTTGTATCTTTACAACTAAATTTTTTCTTGAAGAAAAATTATATTTATGAAGATTTAATTAGAGTTACAAATGACCTGCTGCTATCAGCTGATAATGGTTGTCTCTCGCTATTACTGCTACTGGACCTCAGTGCTGCATTTGACACTGTCGACCACAACATTCTTTTAAATAGATTAAAAAGCCTTGTTGGCATCAGTGGAAGTGCGTTAGCATGGTTTAAATCCTACTTATCTGACCGCCAACAATTTGTAGCAGTGAACGAAGAGGTATCATATCGCTCGCAAGTAATGTATGGAGTACCCCAAGGCTCAGTTCTAGGACCATTCCTTTTTACACTTAACCTTGGGAGATATTATTATAAAACATGGTGTTAGCTTTCACTGCTATGCACTGCTGAGGACACTCTGCTATATATTTCTTCACAACCCGGCGAAACTTACCAATTTGAAAAACTAACTGAATGCATAGCTGATATAAAAAACTGGATGACAAATAATTTCTTATTGCTGAATCCTGAAAAAAAACGAGGTGTTTATTAGCAATAAAGCCTCTGCCTCTAATAATCTAAATCACTGCCTAACCACTTGATGGCTGATCCGTCAACCCCTTTACCATTAGTTAGAAACTTAGGTGTGCTTTTTGACAGTAATCTCTCCTTTGAGAGCCACATTTCCAGCATTTGAAAAAAATGCATTTTATCATCTTAAAAAATATATCTAAACTACGACCTGTGCTCTCGAGGTCAAATGCAGAAATTTTAGTTCATGCTTTTATGACCCCAAGATTAGACTATTTTAACGCTTTACTGGGTGGTTGCTCTGCACGTCTAATTAACAAAACTCCAGCTGGTTCAAAACGCAGCAGCTAGAGTTCTTACTAGAACCAAAAAATATGATCATATTAGCCCGGTTCTGTCAACACTGCACTGGCTCCCTATTAAATATCGAATAGATTTTTTTTCGTTTTTTTTTTTTTTTTTTGCAAAGTTTTCTTTTATTAATAATCATCTATTAAATATCGTTAATTTTTTTTTTTTTTAAAATCTTGTTAATTACTTATAAAGCCCTAAATGGTTTAGCACCTCGGTACCTGAGTAACTCCTATTATAGTCCTCCACGTCCGCTGCGCTCTCAGGACTCAGGCAACTTGATTATACCTAGAATAACTTTAAAAGTTTAAAACTAGATTAAAAACACATCTCTGTAACCTGGCCTACACATAATACACACATTTTTTATTATTCAAATCCGTTATTATCAGGCTGCAATAGTCAGGTCAACCGGAACCGGGAAACATCATCAATAACACAATGTATTTGTTTATCACCAGTCAAATTGCATCTATGCTAACATGTCTGTTCTTTGTTATTCCAAGCTCATCGTCACCACCATCACTTGGAGAAAATAAGGCAGTTTCTAAGCCTTCTAAGCGGCCATCCGGACAAGACCACAGAAACTTTGCTGCAGCACGGGTAACCTACTGGTTTATCTGCTCAGAGGAGAACTGACCCCCCCTCCGACTGAGCCTGGTTCTCCCAAGGTTTTTTTCTCCATTTTGTCACCGATGGAGTTTTTGTTCCTTGCCGCCACCGCCTCAGGCTTGCTTAGTTGGGGACTATAAATTTACGGATATCAATCAAATGGACTGTTTAATGAATGTTTAATATTGTTGTTTCTGAGGTACTTCTGTAACACTGCTTTGAAACAATCCTGATTGTTAAAAGCGCTCTATGATTAAAGGTGACTTGACTTGACACGCCACCACCGCGAGTCTTACCGCACAGAGCTGCATTTCAGTCGGCACGAAACGATGTTAGCCTGTCTAGCTGAATGGCGGTGTCTGGAACTGAGCCATGTTTCCGTAAAAACAAAGACACAACAGTTTCTAAATTCACACCGTGTAGTTTGCTGTAGTCGGATATAGTCCAGTTTATTATCCAGGGAGCAAACGTTAGCAAGTAGTATGGACGGGAGTGCCGGCCGGCTAGGGTTTGTTTTTAGCCTAGCACGGACACCCGCCCACTTTCCGCGCTTCCGTTTCCTCACGCACCGTTTCTGAAGTCCCTTCTCCCGGCCGCCGACATCAGGTGACGCCGAGGGCCGGGGGCCTGATCCTCGTAGCAAGCCAAGGTCGTGAAGTTTGCCTCGTAGGTCTTTATGCAGGTATGTTGCTGCATGATTATTATATTTTGAAAGCGTCTGGCAGTCGTATACATGAACACCAATGTTTTTGGTGTCCATGTGCCGTTTGTGGTCGGCCTAAAAACATAAATAGCACCATTTTGGATCCAAAGTGGTCGCTGTGTGCTACTGCCGCGCTGCCATCTTGGGTCGCTGTATGGCCAATGTTGGCCATCTTGCAACATTGTAGCAGCAACAAAGTCCTTCCATCCCTTATCAGGTGCTCTGTCTAACCATGGCTGATGTGAGAAGAATTTTAAGCAGAGTTAACCCACTGAACTCTGCTAGACTGACAACATCCCCGGTAAAGTACTCAGGGACTCTGCAGGCTAAGTCGACAGTCTCCTGCCTCAGTGACTACTGTCCTGTAGCACTCCTGTGCCACAACTCCTCATCTGACCCGTACACACCTGGACAATAAAGATGCATACGTAAGAATGCTATTTATACAATTTAGTTTACTTGGTCTGCAATAGTAATTAGGAAGGTGGGACCAGAAGCAAACCTTAGCACCTCCTGCATAGTGATGTGTCCTAGTGTGATGATGCTTCGAATGACCAAGGGTTGATATCTATGTGTGTTTTTTTACTCAGCAAATGTGTCTGTCAATGAGCTACAAAAAACACCTAAAACAAAACAAGAAGGGGTAAAACCAAGCAGGACAAACATATTTGAATTGCTCAGAGCTGTCGGTCAGGGAAAAACAAGACTTTCACCAAGGCTAAAAACTTGATCAAAGAGAATAATTATATATTTAATTAAAAAACGTGTCATTTTATTAGATTTTGGTTTTGCTGTAAAGGTATCTAAGAAAAAACTAAATAAAATTAAATAAAATTGAATTGAATACGTATTAGGAAAGTGAGACATCTTGTGGCAAATGGATGTGGGCCAGCAACAAGGTCATGACATTTGCATGTCCATGACCTTGTTGCTGGCCCACAGGTTATCCTTTCTTGGTGCAACCAAAGAGCACCACTCAAGACCTGCTGATTTGGAGAAGCTTCGACATGATCAACTAAACATTACAATCTGGACAGCGCTCAAGGCTCATATACTGCCTTTGCATTAGGACCAGTGACGGGCTGGTGTTGGAGTTGAAGCCAGTGCTTGGTCAAGGCCTGCACTCTTTCTGACCCAGCTCACATTTGAACTGTCAGGGATCAGAACCCACTACATCACCAACATGTGACAGGAAAAGCTTGCTATGAATGAGTTAAACTTTGTGTTGTCCAGGGGGGTACTTTCTAGATATTCTTTTGACTTTGCTGGTGGAGCTGACATTCAGTAGAGCATCAGTTTCTTCTGTCAAGCACTACTAAACTGGAAAATTTAATGCCTTTTGTTTATTCAAAACTGCACTCTGTGGTGGAAGTGTTAACATGAATATTCCGCCCACTGGCATCATTAGTTCCCCTTTGAGACCAGCAAGGTGAAGGGGCAGGTTATGAGTCAGGATCAGAGCAGTGGCACAGAACTTTTTTTTTTTTGGAGAGCCCAATTCCTGATTGGGCTCAGACTCCAGCACAGGTGCAGAATCAGATCATTTCAACACATTAACTTTAGGAAGTGACTGTTCAGAGGATAGCCGATTTTTGTATTGGATTATAATGAGCTTTTCTTCTCCTGAACAATAGTGTCTATGACACCTGAGAGTTTTTTCTCCTCTCAGTCAACAACACCTTTGTTTTCTCCGTTCTTCAGTTTAAATCATGTACTCCAAAAGTGATTCGCAAAACTACATTTCTACAGCTAGGATTTTAGGGACTTCTGTATTCCAGCAATTAACTCATTTAAAATAATGACAACGGCAAACACGAGTGAGTGAATAGGAGAGAAGAAGATGAGGATGATATGTAAAGTCAACATACCACTGTACAATAACATATACATCACAGAGAGAGAGAAAGCGAGCAAGAGAACAAGAAAGACAGAGAGAGACAAGGAGAGAGAAAAAGCGTGCGAAATGAGAGAAAGACACGAGAGAGAGAGAGAACACGAAGGCACATGAGAGAGAGAGCGAGAACGAGAGAGAGAGCGAGAGAGACTGAGGGAATGAGAGAGAATGAGCGCACGAGAGAGAGAGAGAGAGAGAGCGAGCACACATGAGAGAGAGAGAGAGCGAGCGCACGAGAGAGAGAAAGAGAGAGAATGAGTGCACATGAGAGAGAGAGAATGAGCGCACGAGAGAGAACGAGCGCACGAGAGAGAGAGAGAACGAGGGCACGTGAGAGAGAGTGAGAGAGAGAGAGAGAGAACGAGCGAGAGAGAGAGAACGTCCACGAGCGCACGAGAGAGGAGAGAACGAGAGCGCACGAGCGAGAGCGAGAGAGAGAAGAACGAGCGAGCACGAGAGAGAGAGAGAGAACGAGCGCACGATGAGAGAACGCAGCGAGAGAGAGAGAGAGAACGAGCGCACGAGAGAGAGAGAGCGCACGAGAAGAACGAGCGCACGACGAGAGAGAGATGAGAACGAGCGCACGAGAGAGAGAGGTGAGAAACGAGCGCGAGAGAGAGAGAGAACGAGCGCGAGAGAGAGAGACGAGAACGACGAGAGAGAGAGAGAGAGAACGAGAGAGGAGAGAGAACGAGCGAGAGAGAGAGAGAGAGAGAGAACGAGCGCACGAGAGAGAGAGAGAGAGCGAGAGAGCGCACACTGCGCAGAGAGAGAGAGAGAGAACGAGCGCACGAGAGAGAGAGAAAACGAGCGCGAGTACGAGAGAGAGAGAACGAGCGCAGCGCACGAGAGCAGAGAGAGATGCGAGAGAGAGAAGACGCACGAGAGAGAGAGACGAGCGCACATGAGAGAGAGAGACGAGCGCACGAGCGCACATGAGAGAGAGAGAGAACGAGCGCACATGAGAGAGAGAGAGAACGAGAGCGCAGGAGAGAGAGACGCACGAGAAGTGAGAGAGAGAGAGAACGAGATGATGTAAATTGCGAGAGAGAGCGATAAACACGAGAGAGAGAGAGAGAGAGAGAGACGAGCGCAGACGAGAGAGAGAGAGAGACGAGCGCGACGAGAGAGAGAGAACGAGCGCACGAGAGAGAGAGAGAGCGCAGAGAGAGAGAGAGACGCGAGAGAACGAAGCGCCACGAGAGAGAGAACGACAGGCAAGATGAGAGAGAGATGAGAGAGAGAGACGAGCGACGACCGAGAGAGAAGAGAGAAGAACGAGCGCACGAGAGAGAGAAAAACGAGCGCGAGAGAGACGAGAGAACGAGCGCACGAGAGAGAGAGACGAGCGCACGAGAGAGAGAGAAGAGAACGAGCGCACGAGAGAGAGAAGAACGAGCGCACGAGAGAGAGAGAACGAGCGCAGAGAGAGAGAACGAGAGAGAGAGAGAGCGAGAGCACGAGAGAGAGAGAGAGACGAGGAGAGCACGAGAGAGAGAGAGAGAGAGAGCACGAGCGAGAGAGAGAGCACGAGAGAGAGAGAACGAGCGCAGAGAGAGACGAGCGCAGAGAGAGAGAGAACGAGCGCACGAGAGAGAGAGAGGCGAGCGCACGAGAGAGAGAGAACGAGCACGAGAGAGAGAACGAGAGGCGCACGAGAGAGAGAACGAGCGCACGAGAGAGAGAGAGAACGAGCGCACGAGAGAGATGAGAAACGAGCGCACGAGAGAGAGAGAACGAGCGCACGAGAGAGAGAGAGAACGACGAGAGAGAGACGAGAGAGAGAGAGAGAGAGAGAGAGAGAGAGAGAGAGAGAGCGAGGGCGTGAGAGAGAGAGAGAGAGAGAGAGACGAGAGAGAGCATGAGAGGGAGAGAGAGTGAGAGAGAGAGAGAGAGAGAGAGAGAGAGCGAGGAGAGAGAACGAGGGCACGTGAGAGAGAGAGAGAGAGAGAGAGAGAGAGCGAGGGCACGTGAGAGAGAGAGAGAGAGAACGAGGGCACGTGAGAGAGAAGAGAGAGAGAGAACGAGGGCACGTGAGAGAGAGAGACAGGGGTATGAGGTATAGGTATAAAAGTATAATAAATAAAGAAATGAAGTATTAAAAACATCACAAAGATAAAATGACAAAATATTAAATGATTCTCAATTTAAAAAAAATCTCTTTAATGTAAACCAGCTTCTAGAACACACACACACACACACACACACACGATGTAATGTTCATGATTCATGATTTACACTCTTTATTACACACTTTCATTTGACAGGGTAAAGGTTAGAGTCACACACACACACACACACACACACACACACACACACACACACACACACACACACACACACACACCCTCCCCAGATCACACAAAAACACAACTTATCACCATCTCCATTTCTTTCTTTCTTTCTTTCACTCACTTCACTCACTCACTCACTCACTCACTCACTCAGATCACTCCTCAGACACTCACTCACTCAGACACTCACTCACTCACACTCAGACACTCAGACACTCACTCAGACACTCACTCAGACACTCAGAACACTCAGACACACACTCAGACACTCAGCTCAGAACCTCACTCAGACACTCACTCACTCAGACACTCACTCACTCAGACACTCACTCACTCAGAAACACCACACCACACAGTCAGCAGTTTTTGCAGCTTGATCAGAAAAATTAATTAAAAAAGAAAAAACAAACTAAAACTTGAGGTCTGAAGGTCTGTGCTGCTCAGGACAACTTCTCAAACACAAACACCAGGTAGATACCTACAGTATAGAGACATCACACACACACACACACACACACACACACACACACACACACACACACACACCACACACACACACACACACACACACTGCACTGAGTTGAATTACACACACAAAAACACAGCTCACTGTTTATCACCAAGATAATGAAAAGAAACAACAGGAGTTTATACGTACTGGTAGCCTCCCACTCTGACCTGGACAATGTCCCCTGTGATGAGAGAAAGACACACAGAGAGAAAGATGAAGAGAGAAAGAGCGAGCGAGCGAGAGAGAAAGATAGATAGACAGAAAGGGGGACATAAAGAGACAGAGAGGGAGAGAGAGAGAGACATAGCGAAAAAGAAAGAGAGAGAAAAATAAAGAGAACGAGACTTTATGTTTTCTCTATTGAGGATGTGTAATTTTTTTGTTGTTGTTTTTAGTGTGTGTGTGTGTGTGTGTGTGTGTGTGTGTGTGTGTGTGTGTGTGTGTTGTTCTGACCAGAGGCAGTGAGACCCCGGGGCTCTGTGCTTTCCTCTCAGCATGTTCGTACTCTCTCACACCGTCACCCACCAAACTGCTCCTTTCAGCTGCTGGGTATTGCTGTGTGCGCACACACACACACACACACACACACACACACACAGTGAATTTGAAAGACATGTATAGACAAATACAGATACAACAACAAAGTTGCTAAAGAAACTCTGTCTGTCAGACAGACAGGCAGAAAGTCAGAGGCAAACAGACAGACAGGTGGACAGACAGACAGGTGGACAGACAGACAGGTGGACAGACAGACAGGTGGACAGACAGACAGGTGGACATACTTCGAGTGCCTGCATTCTCTGCATCAGACTTTTGTTTCTCTCGTCTTTGATCTTCTCCTGGAAAAACTGGTGGAAGGTTTTTTTATACACCAGACGCATGTTGTACTTCTTCGCCATTCTAATAAAAACACAATAAAACCCTTTAAATAGTGTCAGCGCCACCTACTGATCTCTTACTGTATTACACCACCACACACACAATAAAACCATACAATTACTGCCAGCACCACCTACTCATCACTCACTGTATTACACCACCACACACACACACAATAAAACCATTCAATTACTGCCGGCGCCACCTACTCATCACTCACTGTATTACACCACCACCACACACACAATAAAAACCATACAATTACTGCCAGCGCCACCTACTGATCTCTTACTGTATTATACCACCACACACACACACAATAAAACCATTCAATTACTGCCGGCGCCACCTACTCATCACTCACTGTATTACACCACCACACACACAATAAAACCATTCAATTACTGCCAGCGCCACCTACTCATCACTCACTGTATTACACCACCACACACACACACAATAAAACCATTCAATTAGTGTCAGCGCCACCTACTGATCACTCACTGTATTACACCACCACCACACACACACACAATAAAACCATTCAATTACTGCCAGCGCCACCTACTTATCACTCACTGTATTACACCACCACCACACACACAACAATAAAAACCATTCAATTACTGGCCCAGCGCCACCTACTCATCACTCACTGTATTACACCACCACACACAACACACATAAAACCATTCAATTACTGCCAGCGCCACCTACTCATCACTCACTGTATTACACCACCACACACACACAAAATAAAACCTTTTAGTGTCAGCGCCACCTACTCATCACTCACTGTATTACACCACCACACACACACAATAAAACCATTCAGTTAGTGTCAGCGCCACCTATACTGATCTCTCACTGTATTACCACCACACCACACACAATAAAACCATTCAATTACTGGCCAGCGCCACCTACTCATCACTCACTGTATTACACCACCACACACACACACACAATAAAAACCATACAATTACTGGCAGCGCCACCTACTCATCACTCACTGTATTACACCACCACACACACACACACACACAATAAAACCATTCAATTACTGCCAGCGCCACCTACTCATCACGCACTGTATTACACCACCACACACACACACACACAACATAAAAACCATACAATTACTGGCAGCGCCACCTACTCATCACTCACTGTATTACACCACCACACACACACACACACACATAAAACCATTCAATTACTGCCAGCGCCACCTACTCATCACTCACTGTATTACACCACCACACACACACAAAATAAAACCATACAATTACTAAAAACCATACAATTACTGCCAGCGCCACCTACTCATCTCTCACTGTATTACACCACCACACACACACAAAATAAAACCATTCAATTACTGTCAGCGCCACCTACTGATCTCTCACTGTATTACACCACCACACACACACAATAAAACTATACAATTACTGCCAGCGCCACCTACTGATCTCTTACTGTATACCATACAATACACCACACACACACACACACAATAAAACCATACAATTACTGCCAGCGCCACTACTACTGATCTCTTACTGTATTACACCACACACACACACACAATAAAACCCATACAATTACTGCCAGCGCCACCTACTCATCTCTCACTGTATTACACCACCACACACACACAAAATAAAACCATTCAATTACTGTCAGCGCCACATACTGATCTCTCACTGTATTACACCACCACACACACACACAATAAAACCATTCAATTACTGTCAGCGCCACATACTGATCTCTCACTGTATTACACCACCACACACACACAAAATAAAACCATTCAATTACTGTCAGCGCCACCTACTGATCTCTCACTGTATTACACCACCACACACACACAATAAAACCATTCAATTACTGTCAGCGCCACCTACTGATCTCTCACTGTATTACACCACCACACACACAAAATAAAACCATTCAATTACTGTCAGCGCCACCTACTGATCTCTCACTGTATTACACCACCACACACACAAAATAAAACCATTCAATTACTGTCAGCGCCACACACTCACACACTGAACATTGACCTGTTATAATGTGTGATGGGATGACGTGAATGTGTATATTTAGACACTCACTCCACCAGCAGTGGGAAATACACCAGGAACTCGGGTACGTCTACGACCCCCTCCAGGTGGAAGTCATACTGACAGCCGAACAGCGGATAATCAGCTTTCTTCTGAAACGTCACGCGGTAAATTTCATTTCCAAAGCTGTTGGACTGCGACTGCTCCAGACGCTTTCTGTACAGAGCAGACACATGAACTGTAGTGAAAGAAATCAGCAGGAGTGTGTGTATAAACACACACACACACCTTTTTTAAACATATTGCTTTTGAATTTTTTATGTTTGCCATTTATCTCTCATTGATCCTGCCTGTATGTGTCTGTCTGTCTACCAGTCCCCTGGTTCCTGTCTGTCTACCAGTCCCCTGGTTCCTGTCTGTCTACCAGTCCCCTGGTTCCTGTCCCCTGTCTGTCTGTCTATCAGTCCCCTGGTTCCTCCTGTCCTGGTCTGTCCTGTCTGTCTGTCTGTCTAGTCCCCTGTCTGTCTGTCTGTCAGTCCCCTGGTTCCTGTCTGTCTGTCTGTCATCCCCTGTCCTGTCTGTCTGTCTATCAGTCCCCTGGTTCCTGTCTGTCTGTCTGTCTATCAGTCCCCTGGTTCCTGTCTGTCTGTCTGTCTATCAGTCCCCTGGTTCCTGTCTGTCTGTCTGTCTATCAGTCCCCTGGTTCCTGTCTGTCTGTCTGTCTATCAGTCCCCTGGTTCCTGTCTGTCTGTCTGTCTATCAGTCCCCTGGTTCCTGTCTGTCTGTCTGTCAGTCCCCCTGGTCCTGGACCTGTCTGTCTGTCAGTCCCCTGGTTCCTGCCTGTCTGTCTATCAGTCCCCTGGTTCCTGGTTCCTGCCTGTCCTGTCTGTCTGTCTGTCAGTCCCCTGGTTCCTGCTGTCTGTCTGTCTGTCTGTCTGTCTGTCGTCCCTGGTTCAGTCAGTCCCTGGTTCCTGCCTGTCTGTGTCAGTCCCTGGTCTGTCTGTCTGTCAGTCCCCTGGTTCCTCCCCCTGCCTGTCTGTCTGTCTGTCTGTCAGTCCCCTGGTTCCTGTCTGTCTGTCTGTCTATCAGTCCCCTGGTTCCTGTCTGTCTGTCTGTCTATCAGTCCCCTGGTTCCTGCCTGTCTGTCTGTCTGTCTGTCCTGTCAGTCCCCTGGTTGTCCTGCCTGTTGTTCTGTCTGTCTGTCTGTCTGTCAGTCCCTGGTTCCTGCTGTCTGTCTGTCTGTCCTGGTCTGTCAGTCCCCTGGTTCCTGCCTGTCTGTCTGTCTGTCTGTCACTGGCCCTGTCTGTCTGTCTGTCTGTCTGTCTGTCTGCCAGTCCCCTGGTTCCTGCCTGTCTGCCTGTCTGTCGTCTGTCTGTCTGTCTGTCAGTCCCCTGGTTCCTGCCTGTCTGTCTGTCTGTCTGTCAGTCAGTCCCCTGGTTCCTGCCTGTCTGTCTGTCTGTCTGGTCATGTCCCCTGTCCTGTCTGTCTGTCTGTCATCCTGTCTGTCGGGTCTGTTCCTGTCCTGTAGTCCCCTGGTTCCTGCCTGTCCTGTCTGTCTGTCTGTCTGTCATCAGTCCCCTGGTTCCTGTCTGTCTGTCTGTCTGTCTGTATCTGTCCCTGTCTGTCAGTCCCCTGGTTCCTGTCTGTCTGTCTGTCTGTCTGTCTGTCTGTCTGTCTGTCTGTCTGTCTGTCTGTATCAGTCCCCTGGTTCCTGTCTGTCTGTCTGTCTACTGTCTGTCTGTCCTGTCCTCATCAGTCCCTGGTTCCTGTCTGTCTGTCTCCCCCCGTCTATCTGTCGTTCTTCTAGTCCCCTGGTTCCTGTCCTGTCTGTCTGTCTGGTCCCCTTGTCTGGGGTGGTTTTCTGTCTGTCTATCAGTCCCCTGGTTCCTGTCTGTCTGTCTGTCTGTCTGTCTGTCAGTCCCCTGGTTCCTGTCTGTCTGTCTGTCTGTGTGTCTGTCTGTCGTGTCGTCATCAGTCCCCTGGTTTCCTGTCTGTCTGTCTGTCTATCAGTCCCCTGGTTGTCCTGTCTGTCTGTCTGTCTGTCTGTATCAGTCCCCTGGTCTCTGTCTGTCTGTCTCAGTCCCCTGGTTCCTGTCTGTCTGTCTGTCTGTCTGTCTGTAGTCCCCTGGTTCCTGTCCTGTCTCTGTCTGTCTGTCAGTCCCCTGTCCTGTCCTGTCTGTCCATGTCTGTCTATCAGTCCCCTGGTTTCCTGTCGTCTGTCTGTCAGTTCCCCTGGTTCCTGTCTGTCTGTCTGTCAGTCCCCCTGGTTCCTGTCTGTCTGTCTGTCTGTCTGTATCAGTCAGTCCCCTGGTTCTGTCTGCCTCTGTCTGTCTGTCTGTCTGCCTGTCTGTATCAGTCCCCTGGTTCCTGTCCTGTCTGTCTGGTCCCTGTCTGTCTGTCTGTCTCCCCTGGTTCCGGCAGTCCTGTCCTGCCTGGTTCCTGTCTGTCTGTCTGTCTGTCTATCAGTCAGTCCCTGGTTCCTGCTGTCTGTCTGTCTGTCTGTCTGTCGTCGTTCCTGCCTGTCTGTCGTCTGTTCTGTCATCCCCTGGTTCCTGCCTGTCTGTCTGTCTGTTCCTTAGTCCCCTGGTTCCTGTCTGTCTGTCTGTCTGGTCTGTCTGTCTGTCTGTCTGATCAGTCCCCTGGTTCCTGTCCTGTCAGTCTGCCTGTCTGTCTGTCTGTCTGTCTATCAGTCCCCTGGTTCCTGTCTGTCTGTCTGTCTGTCTGTCTGTTATCAGTCCCCCTGGTTCCTGGCTGGCTGTTGTATGTCCCCTGGTCCTGTCTGTCTGTCTGTCTGTCCCTGTCTGTCTGTCTGTCTATCAGTCCCCTGGTTCCTGTCTGTCTGTCTGTCTGTCTATCAGTCCCCTGGTTCCTGTCTGTCTGTCTATCAGTCCCCTGGTTCCTGTATGTCTGTCAGTCCCTGTCTGGTCTGTCTGTCTGTCTGTCCCCTGTCTGTCTATCCCAGTCTGTCTGTCTGTCTGTCAGTTCCCCTGTCCTGTCTGTCTGTCTGTCCGTCTTCTGTCTGTCTATCAGTCCCCCTGGTTCCTGTCTGTCTGTCTGTCTGTCTATCAGTCCCCTGGTTCCTGTCTGTCTGTCTGTCTATCAGTCCCCTGGTTCCTGTCTGTCTGTCTGTCTATCAGTCCCCTGGGTTCCTGTCCCCTGTTCCTGTCTGTCCCCTGTCTATGTCTGTCTGTCTGTCTATCAGTCCCTGGTTCCTGTCTGTCTGTCTGTCTGTTCTGTCTGGTCTATCAGTCCCCTGGTTCCTGTCTGTCTGTCCCCTGGATGTCTGTCTATCTATCAGTCCCCTGGTTCCTGTCTGTCTGTCTGTCTATCAGTCCCCTGGTTCCTGTCTGTCTGTCTGTCTATCAGTCCCCTGGTTCCTGTCTGTCTGTCTGTCTATCAGTCCCCTGGTTCCTGTCTGTCTATCAGTCCCATGTCTGTCGTCGGTCTATCAGTCCCCTGGTTCCTGTCTGTCTGTCTGTCTGTCGTCTATCAGTCCCCTGGTTCCTGTCTGTCTGTCTATCAGTCCCCTGGTCCTGTCTGTCCTGTCTATCAGTCCCCTGGTTCCTGTCTGTCCCCTGTCTGTCTATCAGTCCCCTGGTTCCTGTCTGTCTGTCATGTGTGTAGTGTATTTTGTATGTGTGTGTGTGTGTGTGTGTGTGTGTGTGTGTGTGTGTGTGTGTGTGTGTGCGTACACCAGCTCGTAGGCGTCTGGGGTGGTCCCGATGAAGAATCCCCCGGGGCGGAGCCTCTCGCAGGCATTCCTCAGCATGGTGTCTGCCTGCTGCTGACTCTCGAACGAGTAATGATACACAAACTGACAACTACACACATCAAACTGCATCTCAGGGTCACTGAACTTCTCACTCAGCAGCTCCTACACACACACACACACACACACAAACTTCAGATCCCACACTCACTGCTTTAAAGTTAAATATTATGATCTGACACTTTAAACACAGTGCTGTGTGACTCTTTGTGTGAGTGTTTTTGGGGGGGGGGGGGGTTACCCTGGAACAGTCAGCAGTGATGAACTCAGCTGCAAAGATACGGTCATTTGGGTGACTCCTTCTCTTCATGTCACCATAGCGCTGCTGACACTGTTCTACTGATACACTCGCAATGTCTAACACACACAGACACACACACACGTCCAATCGTATTTAATTTTTGTAGTATTCAACAGATTTAAAGAGACTGTAAACGAAAACCGTGTCCAGGTGCAGCTGTGAGTTTTGGGTTCTTCAGGTTTTACCTGCACACACCAGCCTGCTGATACGTCCTTTCCTCCACTTCAACAGATCTCCTCCTTTCCCACAGCCCAGATCCAGCACACTCACATCCCTGCTGCTGCGCCGCACCTGGTCCAGAATTTCAGCTGATACAAACACACACAATACAGGAAGTACAAACAGCCAATCAGATCACACCATTCAAGATTCTGACATTAGATAGATAAGAGCTCTGTGTGTGTGTGTGTGTGTGTGCACTACCGATTAAAACGCTCTTTAGCCAGTTGTTGAAGTTGCGCATGTGGACGATTCGGCTCTTGTTGCGCTCGGCCAGGCCTCGTTCCTGCAGAGTGTTGTAATGTGTGGCCACTTTCTGACTGTGGCCTTCACTCGTATCCTACAACACACACACACACACCCTAGTAATAACCCACCCAAGTTCAGCTACAGAATTGTTATCAATTGACGAGGGGCGCCAATACTTTCTCAAACAGAATGAATGGGCCTGAATAAATCCTGATCCTTAAATCATTAAATTTAGGAAACGATCCTATCAACACGGATACCCTGTGCAGTTACTAGCCATCCACTACCAGCAGGGAGCGCTAATTACGTAGTCCTGATCATTTGCCCGCCTAATCCGCCTACGATATACCGCCTTTTCACCGGTGCCAGGCTGACGTCCGCACTGACAAGGACTAGAACCCGCTACATCATCAACATGTCACGGGAATCTCTTGGAATCGCTCTTTTTTTAGGTTTTTGGTTTTTTGTGGAATGCTCGGTTGGTGGTCGCCATTCTCACACTTTTTTTTTTTTTAATCTGGCGGTGTTACTCCATGTGCGCCTCTCAGACTGCGCTCCATGGTGGAAACTCCGGTTTCTGATTGGGTTCCGGGACCGGTGGAAAGGTGAACATAGGAAATGGAAAGTGAGCGAGGTAATTTTTTTGTTTGAAATTAAAATAAATAAACAAATCTATTGTAAACATCTAATCTCTTGGCATGACATGACGTAATGATTCATCCCGCCATCAGAGAGAGAGAGAGAGAGAGAGAGAGAAACATTACCAGCTTCTTATTGGGGGTCGAATCCTCGTCCTCGTCCTCATCGTGTCTCCTCTTGAGCGGACGCTGCTCCTGAAGAGTCCCGTTTCCTCCGTCTCCCGAGTTTAATCCTGAAAAACACACCATAACTAAATTATTTGTCTCTCATTCATGTTTTTAATAAAACTTTAGTACTCAGAGAAAAAAAGTGTCATTAGCGACACATATAATCACTAACATTAAGCAAAATTCCATATTGAGCAGTTTATAAATATTTATAAACGTTAAACATTAAGATGTCAATCAACTCAAAACACTTAAACGCGAGCTCACTTTCCGTACAAGTGCATTCGAGTACGCAATAATGGAGTAAAATGACTGTAGCTGTATCCCAAATAGATCGGTCCTTCCTACACACTGGCACTACCTACAGAGTGTAAGTGCACTCGACAGCACCCTATCTAGTGCACTAGGCTTCAATTTGAAACACAGCCACCTTCTGACTGAAGCAACGCAGTCTGCTCTAGCAGGAAAAGATGCCTTTCGGTCTTAAACATTTAAGCTTTGTTTTACGCGATGCTTTAAATGCGCACACACACCAATCTGGTGCCTCTCGAACGAGTCGAAACACCTCGATCAACCTAAAATACACGGCTTTAAACACGCATTTAGCTTTCATGTTACTTACTCAAGTCTTCCGCCATCATGAATCCCGCGTTTGGTCTTCTTTGCTGAGTACGTGACGCGCGCTCGAAGAGAGAAACAAAAATCCCGCCTCCTGAGAGATGATTGGCTGAGAATTCGTATACATGAATGCAGCGATGTGATTGGACAGACAAGGGAAAAGTCACTAAAAGCACGACTGTAAATAAACGATGAAAGTAAATAAACACGGGTGTGTTTCGTTAAAATAGAATGTATTGTTTTATATAACAAAATAATCTTCTTCTTATGTAATAATCATAACAAACACAATTAAAATTTAATCTGAGATCCAATTAAAACTATTTATTAAACTTTATAAAAAGAATGGATATTTTTTTAATAAACCTTATAATCCTAATTTTGTGAATTATTTCCCCTAAAATGAATTTAAATAAACTGAAAAAAATTTCGTTTATACAATTTATTAAACAATTATTATACTAATTTAACGTTTAAAATGTTACATAAAATCAGAAAACTGCAAGTTTATCAAAATAAATTTAATCCCCGCCCGTAGTATCACGTGACTACAATGTGGGCCAATCAAATGGTTTGTTCCTGTTTCCGGCTGCGGCGTTCCCTTGTTGTTGTGATGTGTAGCTGCTCCATGAATGGCAAGAAGATAACGACATGGCTGAATGTTTTGGACGTGTTTACGGTTTTTTAGATAAAATAAAACATGGGAGAGCGGAAAACACGTGTACGTGAACATTCTGCTGCTGACTATTGTGTTTTAGGTTGTTTTTAGCAGACTGACGCGCAGTGATGACGCTAAACTAAAAGCGACTCGCGCGTGCGCTTACTGACGAAACAATCGTTTTTATGAGATTATTATCATTATTTATTATGGGAAGTTTATATAATATATATATATATATATATATTACGTTTAATATTAAGTTAACGCGCTGGTTGAATAACCCTAATAGTGATAATAAGGAAGTAAAAATAGCCTGTGTCTGTGTAAATGCTTTTAAAATGTTCTTTAAACGTCCCTCGTCGTGCAGTGAGATGGTGTGTTTGTGGAAACTGTTTTCTTCTGATCTCTGCAGAGGCATCAGTACTGATAATCAAGCTGTGATGATGATGATGATGATGATGAAGATTCGTTTCCTGTGTGTTGGTGAGCTTCAGCGTTTATTGCCGCTCTCTCGGGTCCATTCGCAACTCCGGTTGGGTCCAGGAATGTGCTGGATTCGCACCTCCTCCTCGTCCCCCGGAGCTGCTGGGCCAGGGCAGGACTTGGACCCTCTTCAGGACCCGCCTGTGAGTTTGGCTCAGAGGTTCAAGCGAACCTTCCAGCAATATGGGAAGGTGCTGGTTCCTGTGCACCTGCTCACCTCCTGCATGTGGTTTGGGGGATTTTACTACGCTGCCCTAAAGTGAGCATCGTCCCCTTTTGTCTTCTGTGTACCTAAACCCTCTGCTTACCATCTTTCTCTCTCTCTCTCTCTCTCTCTCTCTCTCTCTCTCTCTATCCTTTTTTCCCTCAGAGGTGTCAATCCCCTGCCGTTTCTGGAGTACGTCGGACTTCCCGAAAAGTTCATTAACCTGCTGGAGAAATCTCAGAGCGGTTACGCGCTGACCGCCTACGCCATGTACAAGGTCACCTATAGCTCACAGGATGCAGAACCCCACAACAGATTATTGTAGCTTTGTTTTTATTAATACGAACCAAAACCCAACTAACCCTATTCAAAACATCAGTAATTTATCCATTTGTTTATTTATTCATTTATTTTTTATGTTTTATTTTCTGTCTTTGATCAGGTTTTGCTTTATTTAAACTAATTATTATTTTGTCTGTAGTCTTCGAATAAACCTAAGAATTAAAAAAGCTTATTTAAATTAATAAAGCTTTTTTAAAAAAGACAGTTTTGAGAAAATCAGCATTGCAGTATTTACGGTAGAGTTAACTGCTACCATCTAGCGGTCACTCAGAGTAACTACAGCAGTAGTGTAGTGGAGATGTTCTCAGCTAAACTTGCTCTTAAACCATGTAGTTCCGTTTGATCAAGTTGCTTGTAACAAATCTGTTGCCCAGGAAGAAAAAAATAACTAGAGGTTATTAGTACTAGAGGCATAGTATGGATTATAGTGTGTGTGTGTGTGTGTTTTCCACAGATCGCCACTCCAGCACGCTACACGCTGACTTTAGGAGGAACGTCTCTCTCTGTGAAGTATCTGCGTAAACACGGCTATATGTCCACGCCGCCGCCGGTGAAGGAGTACCTACAGGAAAGGATGGATGTGACAAGGGACCGTTTCTCCGTAAAAATGCAGGAGACCAAAGACAAAGTACGTCTCCGGAAAAAGTCTGAATAAAACCGATGACATCATCGTGTCAGCATCTGGATGGAAATGTACTTTTAATAACAGCTGCGTCTCATCCCTTCAATACAATTCTATATATACAGTATGTATCATGAGGACATTTTAGACTTTTTTGTCATAGGTTAGCATAAAAAGATTAGCCATTTTTAATGGAAAGGTGTTTTTGAAAGCGATCTGTCCAAGATGGCGGAGATGTCTGAGGAATGTAATTGGGGCTGAGCAGCACTTGTGGCCTGGTGTGCTGTTTACGAGATGGAAATAACACAGTTGGTTGTGTTTGTTCTCGATTCAGAGACACACCTGGGATTCAGATGGGTTAAACATCCCAATGCAGTCATCAGAACACCTTATTCATTATTTATTCTGGATTTTACGGGTCGAAGAGTTTTCTCGTCCTTTTTTCTGTTTTCTGGCTAAACTTTGGTTCAGAGCTGTTATTTAGACGCTGAGTGAAACATGGCGGATGAGCCGTGGCATTGTTATAGTAATGGCCTTCATACTGACCTACACAAACAGACCAAATCAAATAAAAATGAAAAAGTCATTGTGTTTTTCTTTTACACACACACACACACACACACACAGGCTATTGATGAATTGATTGTTTAGATTCACATTTCTGGCATTTGACAGATGTCCTTATCCAGAGTAACGTATTCTTCTCTGTTATAGAAGGCTTTTCAATATAGAAGAGATTCCAAGGGTTCTCTTTCGAGCAGTAAGGGAGGAGAAGTGGCTGTGGTGTGAAGTCCGTCTGGAGGTCTGCAGAAAACATTGCCAGAATCCACATAAATCTGAAATGTGCCCTCTGGTAGTTTTTTTGGTCTTTAGAACCAGGTCCATTACACCAGGTGTTGGGATATGTGGGAATGATGATGTGTGTGTAAGTCACAACTCTGAAAAATGACCTATTTAAGTTAAAATTGGAAACTAATTTGTCAGTGCTGGCAAAAAGATTGTTAATGTCCAATTCTCCCAAATTACACAGCCTTTTTTCTCCAAGGTGATAAACCCTGAGTAGTTTTGTGCTGGCATAAATAAATGTAAGGAAAGCAGCAAAAAGTGTTAGTGTTCCGATGAAAACAGGGTTGAAGGTAAAATGTAGCAGTGAATAGCGAACAGTACCACCTGCTATAGCTGGTAGCAGCAAGCAGGAACATGAAGCAGACTCAATCATCCACAAACTGGATTGAGGTGATGTGAACCAGGATATTATCTTGTGTAGGTTGGATGCTAAAGAATCTCTCGTGTAAAGAAGCAAGTCATCTGCGTCCAATCCTTCTTAAATTCACACCTACAGCATGTGGCAGACATGTTGGTTTTTGATTGATTGGTTAATTTGATTGGTTAGTTAGTTGATTTGATTGATTGAGTTGATTGGTTGGATAGTTGGTTGATTGGTTGGTTGGTTTGATTTTGGTAGAGTTGGTTGATTTGATTGGCTGGTTGGTTGATTTGCTTAATGAGTTGATGATTGATGATTGATTGTTGAGTTGATTGGTTGGATAGTTGGTTGATTGGTTGGTTGGTTTGATTTTGGTAGAGTTGGTTGATTTGATTGGCTGGTTGGTTGATTTGCTTAATGAGTTGATTTGATTGGTAAGGTTGTTTGGTTGGTTAGCTGATTTGAATTGGCTTGAGTTGATTGGTTGATTTTTATTTTACCCCCACTGTTTTATACAGCATATCATTTCTGTCTCTCTCTCTCGTCCACTCCCTGTTTCTCTCACTCTTCATGTCTGTGTCTCATGTTAATCTCTGTCTCACTGTCTGTCTCTTTACCAGTCTCCTCTCTCTCTTTCTCTCTGTCTCACTGTCTATCTCCCACCGTCTGCTTACTCTCTCTTTCAATCTGAGCTGGAAACGGTTAAAAAAGCAATGTTTGCTGTGTCATTCCATTTGTGTGTGTGTGTGTAATAAGACACAGAGACACGAAGGACTGACAGTAATACAGACAGAGATTACACTGAGTCACAACTCATCACACACACGCTGTTGACCTGAGGTGGTTCTGTGCGTTCATTCAGTTTAGTGTGTGTGTGTGTGTGTGTATGTGTGTTATTAACTCCACTATGATTCATTTAGCAGTGAGAGGGGACAGGATGCTGTCAGCACAGCCAGGCCTTGACTAAGTTGTTTGTGTGTGTGTGTGTGTGTGTGTGTGTGTGTGTGTGCGCGCGCACCGCGCGCATGCATTACCTTGTAATTAGTGTTCTCTATTATGATCATCCACAATGGAGTTGATCAGTTTCCTCGAAAAGCTTGACTCTGACTTTGTTCTTCCTTTCATACTTCAGTATATACAGAGAGCACACACTCTCTCTCTCTCTCTCGCTCTCTCTCTCTCTTTCATACACACACACACACACACGTCTCTATACAAAACCTTATACAACTTCAAGAAAAAAAAACTTTTCCTTTTCCCTATTCCTTTGCCCAGCTACATGCTACCTTTGCCAACAGACACCTTTTGCCCACCCACAGGTTCATTTTGCCCATGCACAGGCTCTTTTGCCTACTCATAGGCTATTTTTGCCCACTGGCAGGCTCCTTGTACCCAGTCACAGGCTCTTGCCCACCCATAGGTTTCTTTTGCCCACCCACGGCCTTTTTTGCCCACTTACAGGCTTCTTTTGCCTATCTACGGGTGTCGCCTGCCCGCAGACTCCTGTTGTCCACAGTTTTTTGTGTGTGTGTGTCCGAGGTTCAAAGTTAATTTTGGTTATGGTTTCCCATAGCAACAGTGGCAGGGTTTCTCATGGGTACTTTTCCTGTGCTCTTTCTTTAAACGAGTAATTCAGTATGCGTGTTTGTTTCAGTGCGTTTGTGTTATTTGTGTCAGTTTGTTTGTGTGTGTGTGTGTGTGTGTGTGTGTGGTTTTATAGATGCTGTGTATATGATGCTATTCCGGGGGCTATTAGCCTCCACTGTCTGTTGGCTGAATTTTTCTGTTGGTATTTCTGCAGTGTGTGTGTTTGTGCAGTTGTTGAAGCGTTGCTGTGGCTTCAGGACCTGCAGCAGAACCTGCGAGTTGAGCAAGTCCAGTTTCCTCTTCTGTGAGGAAACGACTCTGTAATTATCTTATTTGTCTTCGTTCTGGAACTCTGTAGCAGCCACCGGATCAGTAAGTGCCGCTGTTTGGGGGAAGGGGTGGTTAAAGGAAGCCAGCATTTCCAGAGTGTGTGTTTATGTTGCAGGCGCTCGCCTCGGGCGCGGTCATAATTGTTATTTTTGTGCGATGCGCTGCCGTGGCATGTTTGCGGTGAGTTATTCAACGCGTCTGGAATGCATTTTCTCAACACGGCGAACGACACCTGCAGCACCAAACACACTGCACACCAGACAACTGTTTATCTTACAGCCAGCAAAAGAAACAACAGACTTCCAGTTTCTCCAACTGTTTTCCTCAATCGGGCCGCAAATCATCGGCGCCCGTTTACTTTTAGTAAAAAAATAATTTTAGATCAAAAAGCAGAAAAAAGCAGAATAAATATATAAACACTAATACTTTCAAAAGCAGCCCAGCGCACTGATCTAACACGGAGTGAGTGAGTGAATGAGTTGAATGAGTGAATGAGTGAGTGAATGAGTAGTTAGGTCAGTGAGTGAGGGAGGGAGAGGGGGGGAGGGATGAGTGAGTGAGTAGGTGAGTGTGATCAGTGTGTGAGTGTTGAGGGAGGGAGGGAGGGGAGGGATAGAGGGAGGAAGTGGGTGAGTGAGTAGGTGAGTGTGTGAGTCAGTGTGTGAGTGGTTGAGGGAGGGAGAGGGGGAGGGATAGAGGGAGGAAGTGGGTGAGTGAGTATGTGAGTGAGTGATTGGGTGGGTTAGTGAGTGTGATTGGGTAGTGGGGGAGTTGAGTGATGATGGGTTGAGTGTGAGTGAAGTGATTGGTGGGTTTGGTGAGTTCCTGGTGAGTGAATAAGTGAGTGAGTGGGTGAGTGAGTAAGTGATTGGGTGGGTTGGTGAGTGTATGGGTGAGTGAATAAGAGTGAGTGAGTGAGTGAGTGAGTGATTGGGTGGGTTAGTGAGTGTGTGATTAAGTGAGAGTGATTGGGTGGGTTAGTGAGTGTATGGGTGAGTGAGTGAATAAGTGAGTGAGTGAGTGATTGGGTGGGTTGGTGAGTGTGTGATTAAGTGAGTGAGTGATTAAGTGAGGATTGGGTGGGTTAGTGAGTGTATGTGTGAGTGAGTGAATAAGTGAGTGTAGGTGAGTGAGTGATTGTGGGTATGAGTGTGGGTTAAGTGGAGTGTGAGGTGATTAAGTGAGTGGTGATTGGATGGGTTATGAGTTTAGGGGATGATTGAATAAGAGTGAGTGGGTGAGTGATTGGGTGGGTGTGAGTGTGTGGATTAATGAGTGTGTGATTAGTGAGTGAGTGATTGGGTGGGTTAGGTGTATGGGTGAGTGAGTGGTGATTGGGTGAGTGAGTGAGATTGATTGGGTTGGTGTTATTGAGTAGTGTGATTAAGTAGTGGATTGACGTGAGTGATGAGTGATTGGGTGGGTTAGTGAGTGTTGGGTGAGTGAGTGGCGTGATTGGGAGTTAGTAGTGTGGATTAAGTGTGTGGATTAAGTGAGTGTGGTGCGTAAGTTGAGTGTGTGATTAAGTGAGTGAGTGGTATGGGTGAGTGAGTGAGTGACTGTGAGTGGGTGAGTGTGAGTGTTGGTGGTATGTGAGTTTGGTGACGAGTGTTGATCGTGATATTGACATTAGTGAGTTCCTAATATTACATGACACACTTACTTACAGCTTTCTGCTTTTAAAGCCGGTAAAATCAAGATCCACAACTGTGACACACAATTATATATTTTACATCAGAGACTGGCACACACACACACACACACACACACACCACCACACCAGCCAAAAAGTCTTTACTCGCTGTGTTAGTTCCCAATTTCCTTTTAAGTTCTTTTTCTTTCCTACTTGATTTTTTCATTTAAATTTTTGGCAGTCTGCCCCTCATGCTAATCACTGTCTGCAAATAGCTGCTATTTCAAATCGTGTGGTGTGTGTGTGTGTGTGTGTGTGTGTGTGTTGTTGTGCTGCATTTTAAATTTTTGAGGGCTTCAGAAAGCTAATTTTTATGCCAAAGGCATAACTAGATAAACAGATACAGGAAAACACCAAAGGGGGAGAGAGCGAGAGACACAGAGATATAGAGAGACAGACAGACAGAGAGAGAGAAGAGAGAGAAGAAATAAAGAAACAGCCAGCGAATAATTCCATTCTAATCGAGTTTGCTGTCTGCGCTTTCAGACAGATGGATAATAAATGCTGTCTTAGGGGACAGAGTCTGTGCGAGTCAGGGATGTCCCTCACCCTCAACAGGACCCACACACCACCCCCCATCCATCCTCTACACCACACATACATTATACAAAATGCTGAATCAGAGGACCTCTCAGTGGTGAGAAACGGTGCAAAACTGATCACAATGATGTTTAAACAGGATTTAGTGTGGTAATGTTCAGATAAAAATCTTGTAGGTGTTGGTGTCAGTTGGTGTTAATGGAAAGGGTTGGTGTGATAGTGAATGTTGGTGTGTGATGTGAATGTTAGTGTGTGCCAGTGTATGTTGGTGTGTGCTGTGGTGTGTGATGGTAAATGTTGTTGTTAGGGTGAGTGTTGGTGGTGTAATGGTGAATGTTTGGTCTGTAAGGTTGAATGATGGTGTGTGATGGTAATGGTCGATGTTAGTGTTGAGTGGGTGTGGGGTGTGTGGTGTGTGAATGTTGGTGTGTGATGGTGAATATTAGTGTGTGTGTATGATGGTGGGTGTTTTGTGTTTTAATGGTGAGTGTTGGTGTGTGGTGAGTTTTAGGTGTTAGTGGTGAGTGTTGGTGTGTGTTGGTGAGTGTTGGTGTGTGATGGTGATTTTGGTATGTATGGTGAGTGTTGGGTGTGTGAGGCGATGTTGGTGTGTCATGGTGTTGGTGTGTGATGGTACGTGTTGGTATCTAAGGGTGAATATTGGTGTGTGATGATGAATGTGGTGGTGTGTGGTGTTGGTTAGTGTTGTTATTGGTGAGTGTCGATGTTAGTTGTGAGTGTTGGTGTGTGACTGACATTGTACCAGTGACACTAACACCACTGACAGTTTATACCCAGTGACACTAACACCACTGACAGTTATACCAGTGTCAATAACACCAGTGACAGTTTAAACCAGTGACAATAACACACTGACAGTTATACCAGTGCACCAATAACACCACTGCAATTATACCAGTGACAATAACCTAACACCAATACAGTTATACCATTATACCAGTGACCAATAACACCACGGACATACCATGACAATACAACCAGTTCAGTTATACCAGTGACATTACAACCACTGACACGAGTTATACAGACCCTTGTTATAGCCAGTGAGAATAACACCACTGACAGTCCCGTGACAATAACACCATGACAGTTATACCAGTGACAATTACACCATGACAGTTTACCAGTGTCCTAACAACCTGAAGTCCAGTGCCACCAGTGACAGTTAAACCAGTGACAATACACCAGTGACAGTTATACCAGTGCAGTTTAACCAGTGACCTGACAGTTACCACTGACAGTTATACCAGTGACACTACCACCACTGACAGTTATACCACTGACAGTTATACACCAACAACGTGACAGTGATACCAACAGTGACAGTTATACACACCACTTTATACAACCAACACCAATAACCAAAAACCCACTGACAGACAGTTATACCACAGTTATACCAGTGATAACCATGACAAACCACAATGACAGTGATACGTGCATAACCCATGACAGTTACCAGTGACCCTAGTACAATACCACCACTGACAGTGTGACATTAACACTATGACAGTGACACATGACAGTTTAACCAGTGACTGACACTAGTGACACACTGACAGTTGGCCTAACACCACTGACAGTTATACCAGACACTACACTGACAGTTATATACACTAACATCGCTGACACCAGTGAACTACAACAACTGTCCAGACAGTTATACCACTGACACTGACATTTACAGCAGTGACAGTTATACCAGTGACACCACACCAACCCCACACTGCAGTTATACCAGTGACAATAAACCCAGTGCCAGATAACACCAGTGAAATAACACCAGTCCACTGACACCCACTGACAATACAGTGACATAACACTAACACAACCAACAGTTTACCACAGTTTATACCAGTGAAAATTAACCACTGACAGTTTATACCATGACATGACATAGTGACACTAACACCACTGACAGTTATACCAGTCCTACTTAACACCACTAGACAGTTAACCAACACTAACACCCTGCAGTTTACCATGACATAACACGTGTATTATACCAGTGACCTAACAACCGTTTATACCATGAAATAACACACCTGACATTCTACCAGACAGTGACTAACACCAGTTATCCATGACATGACATTGAGACAACACACTGACAGTGACGTTTATGACTCAGTGACCACCAACCCACTGGAGTTATACCAGTGACATTAACACCCTGTTATAAACCTGACAATGAATACACCAGTGGTAGTATACCAGTGGACATGTTTATACCATGACACCACCACTGACAGTTATACCAAACACCATGACATACTAGTGACACTACACCACTGACAGTTATACCCCCAGTGACACTATACCACTGACAGTTATACCCGTGACACTACACACACCACTGACACAACAACAACACCCTGACACGGTTACACAATGACAGTTAAAGTTACCATGACACCAACCACCAGTGACACCAACACCACTGGCAGTTATACATTGACACAACACCACTGACGTTATACCAGTGACAATAACACCATTGCCATTTTATACAGTCCAAATAAAACCACTTAATTATACCAGTGACAATAAACCACTTAATTATACATTGAATAACACCTGTTTTTTTTCACTTAAGTGTCACATACTTTGTATATGTGCTAAAACACACGCGACCACCATGAATGTTAACAGAACACAGCCGATGATTAAGCTGCTTCTATTAATAAAGTGTTCAGAGTCTTTACTCTGTTACTGTAACAAGTGTTATACCAGTGACAATAACACCAGTGGCAGTTATACCAGTTTATACCAGTGGCAGTTATAACCAGTGACAATAACACCACTGACAGTTATACCAGTGACACTAACACCACTGACAGTTATACCAGTGACACACGTAATACACAATAACACTGACAGTTATACCAGTGACACTAACACACTGGACAGTTACAGTGACACTAACACCACTGTTATACCAGTGACCTAACGACAGTTATACCAGTGACACTAACACCACTGACAGTTATACCAGTGACACTAACACCACTGACAGTTATACCAGTGACACTAACACCACTGACAGTTATACCAGTGACAGTTATACCAGTGACAGTTTACACCAACACCAGTGACACCAACCAACCACTGGCAGTTTATACCATTGACACCAACACCACTGACAGTTATACCAGTGACAATAACACCAGTGCCATTTATACCAGTGACAATAAAACCACTTAGATTATACCAGTGACAATAAAACCACTTAAATTATACCAGTGAGAATAAACACCTGTTTTTTTTTTCACTGTAAGTGTCATGGACATACTGTATCTGTGCTGGGCTAAAACACACGCGACACCAGGAATTTAACAGAACGCAGCCGATGAATTAAGCTGCTTCTAATTAATAAAGTGTTCAGAGGTCTTTACTCTGTTAATGTTTTATTTTTTTTAATTAAACTTTCACAATTTATGATATAATATCTATTATATGATTTGCATAAAGTAGTATTATGATATATATATATATATATATATATATATATATATAATATGTGTGTGTGTGTATAAACAGTTGACTTTTAAGATAAACAGTTGACTAAGTCTTTAAAAGGACAATAAAATAATGAACAAAAAAGGAAAAATATTTTAAACAATAGTGATTTAATTAAAAATGATAACAGATTAACATAGACTAACACACACACACACACACACACACACATACACGCACACACATTCTAGACAAAGCAACACTGAGTCATCTTCTGACCTCTCCCTTACACTCATTTGTCTGTAGAATAGTAAAGGATGTCAACACACACACACACACACACACACAAAGAGAAGAATTTAACTGTGCTTTACACACCTCCATTAGAGTTTAATGCTGTAATATAGTGAGTCTGATTTAGGGGTTTTTTGCAGCACTGCAGCAGTGAACAGTTCCCAGTCCAGTGGGTTTTTTGTGTCTTTACGAGCTTTAACATCTGGATTTGGAGAGCTTCCCCGTTCCTCCGGTCTTACTGTGTTAGGCTCGATCTAAGATCTGTAGGTATGTGTTCTGTAGGGTTTAGAGTCAATTCAGTCAGAAGTGTGAAAGTTACTGCGACACCAATCCTCAAACATCCTCAGTCCTCTCAATAAAACACACACACACACACACACACACACAAGCACACACACACAGGCTATTTAGAGATGTTGGCAGATTGTCTAAAAGTCATCACAAGGTGAGACTGTGTGTGTGTGTGTGTGTGTGTGTGTGTGTGTGTGTGTGTGTGTGTGTGTGTGTGTTTTAGATATAATTAGCATTATTATATATTTTTTATTATTAGTAGGCCCATTATCATTATATTATTAAATGTTATTACGTTATTATTATTATTGTTGTTGTTGTTGTTGTTGTTGTTGTTGTTGTGTGTTGTTGTTGTTGTTGTTGTTGTTGTTGTTGTTATTATTATTATTATTATTATTATACTATCATTGCTCTTGTGTTGGTTGATGATGTGCTGTAACTCTAAACTCCAAACACGCTGCGGCAGCGAGATTTCAGCCGCTCTACTAAGTGTGTGTGTGTGTGTGTGTGTGTAATTCTATGCTCCATACACACTCTCCCTGTCTAGACCTACCCCTCCCTCCCCCTCTCCCTCCTCCCTCCCTCTCTCTCTCTCTCTACTTTTTCTGTCTGTCTGTTTCTCTCTATCCGTCTGCGCGCGCTTCCTCTCTCCCTCCTTCTGTCTGGCTCACATTCTGCCCCTCCCTTTTGGAGGAGGAGTCACAGACGCACAGACACAGACACACACGCACACACAGACACACACATACACACACTTGCAACAAACCCTTTCCTTTCTGGCTGCGCGCGGATGGTTTCGGTAACCGTACCGCCCGTTCCGCGCGCGAGCTGCTGCGTTTTCGTCGTTATTATAATTTTGCCGTCGGGTTTATTTTTTCCCGAAGTTTTCTCCAGGATGGCGTAATTAACGCGCGAGACAGAACGAAGATCGAGCTCCCACTCGGACTTTAACAGACCCCCTCCCTCTCTCTCTCTCTCTCTCTCTCTCTCTCTCTCCCTCTCTCTCTCTCCCTCTATCTCTCTCTCCCCCTCCCCCTCTCTCTTTTCCTCCTCTTCATGCGCCACCACCGAACGGTCCCGGGCACCGGCAGCGCGAGCTCCACCGACACCACCACCAACTCCACCAATGCCACTCGCTCGTGCGACTGTAGCGCGTCCCAGCAGCCGCGGGGAATGGAGAGATGTAAGTCCGTTAATTTCCGGTCTTCATCCTTATTATCGTCATCCTCCTCCTCTTTATCGTTGGATTCGGTGCGGGTTTGGAGCAGACAGACAGCCGCGAGCCGTAGAATCGATCCGGTTTACCGGCCGCGGTGGTATAAGGGCTGTTATTCTGGCCTCCGGTTCCGGTTTGTCTGTGAGCGTAAATCAGAAACAAAATCTATCTATCTATCTATCTATCTATCTATCTATCTATCTATCTATCTATCTATCTATCTGTCTATCTATCTGTCTATCTATCTATCTATCTATCTATCTATCTGTCTATCTATCTATCTATCTGTCTATCTATCTGTCTGTCTGTCTATCTATCTATCTATCTATCTATCTGTTCTTTTTATAAGTATTATTATTAATAGTATTATTATTTTATTATTGATAGTATTGTTAGTATCAGTATTATTTTTAGTATTATTATTAGTAGTATTATTAGGGTTAGTATTAGTATTGCTTGCTGAAATGCAGATGCGGAGCTGGTGTTGTGTGTGTGTGTGTGTGTGTGTGGTTTTGGTAACACGGGGGTGTAAATCTTGCGTTTTGCGTTTTCGCTTTTTGGACGTTTTAGAGCCGCAAAATCAAAACGCTGTGTGTGTGTGTGTGTGCGCGCGCGCGCGCGCGCGCGTGTGTGTGTGCCTCCCCCGCACAGCTACATTTCAGTGTACTGAAAGTTTCAGATCTTAATTAGTCCTTAATTAGAACTTCCGGTTCAGCTCAAACGCGGTCCGAGCGGCCTGTCAGTCATTTCAGCTTCTTTATTCAAACTTTATAAACAATCACACATTTATTTGCAATCCCATACCAGTAGGAAAGAATAAAATAAAGAGAAAAAACGAACTCAGAAAATCAAGATCTCAAATATGTAAAAAGAAAAAAATAGAAAAAAATGAAATAATAACAGAAATCTAAAAAATAAATTTGAACATGTAAAAACACAGAGAGAGATTATTTAACTTGTCGTACAGAGACAAGGGGTGCCAATACTTTAGTCTCTATGGAAAATGAAATCAAATTTCACACGTTTTTTAGTGAATATATTAGAATTGGTGCAGGGGTTCCGTCCCGTCCTCTAAGATTTGCATGGGTATTAAAGAAGGTTTTTGGAATCAACATTCGAAAAAATATGGAAAACCAACCAGCAAAAATGCATCTATAACCTGTCAGACTGCGAGAGTGAAATTCTGTCGCCCTGTTTATTAGCATAAACCGCTTGTCTAGTGTCTAGACGTGTGTGTGTGTGTGTGTGTGTGTTGCTGTGAAACAATGTAAGCAAAAAAATCTGTGTATTAACAGTTCAGTAGGGGCCCCAAATAGGAGACAGGGACACCCGAAATTAACCGTCCCCCAAATGTCTGAAGTGATTTTTTGCTGTGTCAGTATTAAAAAGCATTTAAACCGATGAGGTGTTCGCTAAAGCTAAAGCTAACCCTGTCTGGCAAAGGCCTTGCTTCTTTAAACACACACACACACACACACACACAGGAGTGTTCTATTAATAGAGCCGTATTTCGAGAAGCAGGTTCTACAGAAGCGTGCTTAAAGTGCGTCTCGGTAGGATCTCGCTCGATACCACACACACACACACACACACACTCTCCGGTGGTGAAGAAGGTCTGGTGTAATGGGTTTTAGCATGGTAACGGTGGTGGTGGGCAGACTGCTAGCTCAATGGTTAAGGTATTACACTGTTGATCAGAAGATCTTAGGTTTTCAGCACTACCAAACTACCACTTATGGGCCCCTGAGCAAGGCCCCTAAAACTCAACCCATGTCTGACAATTGCCACAAATGTAATCGTAATACTTATCATTATGACTGTCAGGGGTCTTCATCAGCAGACGTGTGCATATGTAATGGCACCCCATGCCGTGCACTTAAATGAGTCAGTGAGTTGAAATGTGTTTACTGATGATACGGTGTGGATAAAAATAAAACAGTGGGTTAAAAGCCTTGCTTAAAGTTCCAACAGTTTCAGCTTGATGGTTTTGGGATTTAAACTCATGTCCATATTTCCAATTTGGAGTCTCAATTTCTGGCATTTGGCAGACACTGTTATACAAATCAGCTTCCATTTATCTCTTTTTTTTCATCACACTGAGCAGTCGAGGTTAAAGGGTCTTGCTTAAGTACTGGAAGTTTTGAGCTCATGTCCTTCCTATAAGTACTCTCAACACATTGACATTTAATTTCCTATCCAAAGCGACACTTTGTTACATCCAAATAAGCAATTTAGGTTTAAGGACCTTACGCAGGGGCCCAGTTCTGGTAGCTTGGCGGTCCTTTTGAGCTCATGTCCTCCAGTCAGTAAAGTATGTAATTGCACATGCTGCATCGTCCCCCTTTCTCTTAAAGACAAAAACTGACACTGGAGGTTGCGTCTCTAAAGGTATAAGTACAAGGGGCATCGACACACACCTGTTTTAGAGAATTCACCTGACCACCAGTCAGAACGCATCAGCGCTGTAGTTTACTGACTCCAGACGCAGCTGACAGAAGAGCACAGAACACACCGGTTACACAGTTAAGTGGCTATACGCTGAGAAAAAGTGTGTAAAGTTTCGATAGCACTATCGCTGCTTTCCAACAGTCCATCTGGCCTGTAGGCTGCCGAGGTAGGCGTTTTCTGAGATATAGAGTCTTTCCCATGCGGGAGGAGGTGTAAAAATGGCTGTGTTAGAAAAGGACGCATATTTTCGGACACGGCGAATGTGCTGATGTGTGTGTGTGTCTGCCTTATAGAGGACAATCCCGCAGAGCACATTATTAAGTAAGTACTAAGATTAATATTCCACACTGACCTACTGCATAACCTGTGTGTGTGTGTGTGTGTGTGTGTGGGGGTTGTGGGTTCACAGTGTGTCTGTCTGTTTGTGTGGGAGGAGAGTGTGTGTCTGTGTTTATGACATTGTTTATTGCTCTGTGTGTGTGTTGGGGGTTGTCAGGTCTCACTGCGTCTGTGTGGGTTTGTGAGTGTGTGCTGAGGTCACACTCAAGGTCAGCTGTCAGTCCTCTTCCTTGCCATTTGTGTGTGTGTGTGTGTGTGTGTGTGTTTAAAGGCAACCATTAGACTCGCTCTTAAAAATACAAATAATTTTAATAAATTCAAACAGTAATAACTGCTGCATCACCAACTCTCACCTCTAATGAAGCCGGGCCCCTGAGAAAGGCCCTCGACCCTCAACTGAAATAAAATTAAATTGTATAAAAAATGTTTAAATATATTGATGTAGACACCTACATTATAGACGCATTATAGGTACTCTGGTTCAACTTTTTGAAATGCAGCTATAAGTGAACAATGACAAATAGGGCACAAGGGACCAGCGGGTGACTTTTAGTCATTAAGACATGATTATTGTGTGATTACCCCCAACGTTTTATCAGCTGGAGTTACAGAGAACCTGCTAACGAGTGAAGATTGGTGACGTCACCATGTTGTGTATTTAATCCTTACTGTTCGTAAATATATGGCAGAGCAGGATTTTGGGCCTCAGGCATTCAAAGTACACGTGACTGTTGGGTGTTTGACACGCAAACCGACCTACAGTAGCTGTTATACTGACGCAGTATACAGTATGGCGGATGAGACACTGAAGTGGTTACAGTAAATGTGACACTGTAGCAGTTATTCTACAGCAGATATGGTGGTTATGACACTAAAGCAGATATAGTAGACATGATAATAAAAAAGTTACAACAGAATTGACACTAAAGCAGGTATGGTAGCCACGGTACTGAAGCAAATATGGTAGACATGGTAATGACAAGGTTACAATAGACATAACACTGGAGCAGGTCTGGTAGCCATGATACTGCAGGAAATATGGTAGACATGATAATAAAGCATTTACAGCGGACGAGACCCTAAAGCAGGTCCGGTAGCCGTGATACTAAAGCAGATATGGTAGACATGATAATAAAGCATTTACGGCGGACGAGACCCTAAAGCAGGTCCGGTAGCCGTGATACTAAAGCAGATATGGTAGACATGATAATAAAGCATTTACGGCGGACGAGACCCTAAAGCAGGTCCGGTAGCCGTGATACTAAAGCAGATATGGTAGACATGATAAAGAAGAGGTTACAATGGTCGTGACCCGAAAGCGGGTAGGGTAGACATGCTTCTTGAGCATCTTAGTTATAGTTGTTATGCTAACATTAATGGCAGGCATTGACAGTAGACGCGTTATTCCAGTGCTATTTAAGCACATCCGGTAGACCTGCGTCTCGATTCCCGATTATGGGGTGTATTATTTCAGCACTAACATGCAGCAGGTGAAGTGTGAGAAAGCTGCATTTCAGTGCAGTGTGAGTTGGGTTAAAACAATGCAGCTTGGTGTCAGTGTTTGTTTGTTTGTATGTGTGTTGTGAGAATTTAAGAGCCCCCCGGAAGGCGGAGATGGGGGCTGGTGTTGGGGGTGTTTTAGAGGTCATAAACCCCCTGAACCCCCCCCCCCTTCCTCCAAGCTACGTGTTGGGAGACAATTGAAAGAGTGGATGAGTTTTACTGTTTTAACTGCTGCAGCTGAGACGCAGCCTTGACATTGGCCCTGTTTCTTGCTTTTGTGTGTGTGTGTGTGTGTGTGTGTGTGTGTGTGTACTCAGTTTCACCCCGGTCCCATACACCCCCTTTCACACACCCGATGTGTCCCCAGATGCCCCAGGATGATGATGATGCTAAGGTGGGGGTGGAAAAGCAGGGGGTTTTTAGTTATAGTATATGCACTTTAGCATCAGCTGCTTGGGGGGTTTGTGCGTCTGGTTGTGTTTGTTGTCTCGGACGGCGTGTTTGTGATCAGTCCTGATGATGAATGGGTTGTGTGTCTGGCTTTCCTTTGTGTGTGTGTGTGTGTGTGTGTGTGTTGAAGGTCTGATTTGTGTCTGCAGACTTTTTTTTTTAAATATTTCTCTGGTTCTGTCTGGTTTACTTTGCTGTCTAGTCCTGTTTATGGGATATGCTGTTGTGTAAACATTTACATTTATGGCAGTTAGCAGACACCATCCCAGCACCTTAACCACAGCGCTACCGCTACACGTCCCTAAGATTAAAATGCCTATGTCCACTGAAAGGGACACATTACTAAAATTAGAACATTCGAATTAGAACAAACTGCTCATTTCATTTCTACTTCAAGTTTTGCTGATAGTAGCTAGCTCGGTAAAGATAACATGACTAGTTAGCTGGCTAACATTAACGCTAACACTAGTTGTGATATTAGACTGTGTAATATAAAGATAAAGACCGTTTGTAGCTGCTGTAACTATTAAAATATATATATATATTTCTTTTAAAAAGACTATTTGTACTAGAATGAGCTTTAGAAATGTTTTTAATTCTCCGTGAAAGAAATCACAACACTTCAGAATTTCACTGAAAATGTTTTGGTAGCATGTGTTGCTTTTATTTTTACTTTTGCAATTATTATTTTTTTATTCTAGCTGTAAATAAATGCTTAAGCTCTAAACATTCGTGAGTTTATATTCTAGAGTAAAACACCACACGTTTAGAACAGGTAGCTAATCTGTAGGCTAAACTGTAGCAGCTTGCTAGTAGCTGGTAGTGATTCGTTTATTTGTACACATAATAATTTAGCCGGAGCGTAAGTGTTGCACAGCCGTCCGGTTGCTAGCTTGGTATTTTTGCTAACATAAATTGGTTGTTGGGGTCAAGGCAGCTTTTTTCTGGGTAAAAGGTTTTTATGGAAAGTTTGATTTAAAAAAAATAAAACAGGCCACAGATTAGCCTGGAGCGCTGCTGCTATGCCAGATCCTCCTCAGGAATGTAGACCGTTTTGTCGTTTTTGTTGTTGTAAAGTGGTTCAGCCAGACCACAGACACAACACCACCACGCCAGGCATGATTTTATCACACTGTGTGTGTGTGTGTGTAAGAAAGAGACACTGATAAGCAAACCACACTCATTCATAAGGCATGCATAGGTTAGGTCGTGCTCCTCCACATCAAACCCCCAGCTTTTTATTTTCCACAAGTTCAAAGGTCAGGGATCCTCCTGTCTTTTGTCCCCATCATTGTGCAGGGTAGCACTGGCTCCATCCCAAATAATAAAACTCATTTCTGGCTAGCAGTAATGTTACTCCTCATCTCACCAGAATGACGGCCATTTTAATAAATCGCTAAAATCTGGCTATAACGAGACGGCGCTGTAGGGCTTTTAAGCAGATGATGGGTTTCCCAGAATGCACTGCAGACATAACATGACCGATCAGGTGTAGTGCATGTGGGTGTGTGTGGGTGTGTTTAGATTTTGTTTTTCAGCAGTGGGGGATCAGGGTTAAAGGTCATGTGTCACTCTGACCCTCATTATGAAAGCGAGATTCATCAGTGAGCCAATTGTGTTCAGTTCCAGCAGTCTGTCTGTCTGTCTGTCTGTCTCACTGTCAGCAGCTGCAAGATTAAAACAAAAGCAAGGAGGAAAGACAAAGAACGGAAAAACACAGACAGAGAGAGAGAGAGACAGAGAGAGAGAGAGATAACCACGGCCCAAATTACAGCAAAAAATATAGAAAAAAAAGATTTAAAAGGAAACAAAGAAAGAAAGGATATGGAAAGTCCTAAAAGGTGACTACAAATGATATAGTTGGACAAAGTTAAAAAAAAACAACAACAGGTTGACAGAACAAAAGAAAGTCGGCAGGGCATAATAGGATAGATTGAGAGAAAAACAAAAAGGAAGAGATTTCTTTTTCCTTCGATTACAGGTGACGTGAAAGCGCAGAGACATCAGAGAGGACACTGAATTGTAGAGAATGTCCACATTTACCTCAGATGTGTTGATACATTTCTGAAAAAACACTTCAAACTGCTGAACTTACAGTGTATTTATACATAGCATGCAGTGCTAACCTGAAGAGCATTTATTCAGTGCTGAGAGAAAACGTAGCAGTGTTCAGTGCAGAGTTCATAAGAATGAAATAGAAAGAGAGATGAAATAGAAAGAGAGAGAGAAAGAGAGAGAGAAAGAGAGAGAGGGAACAGACTGTAGCAGACAGAGAGAGACATAACAAAGTAAAGCAGAAAGAGAGACAGAACAAAGTAAAGCAGAGAGAGACAGAACAGAGTACAGACTGTAGCAGACAGAGAGAGACATAACAGAGTATAGCAGAGAGAGAGAGAGCAGAGTAAAGCAAAGAGAGACAGAACAAAGTAAAGCAGAGAGAGACAGAACAGAGTATAGCAGAGAGAGAGAGGCAAAGAACAGAGTGTAGCAGAGAGAGACAGAACAGACTGTAGCAGAGAGAGAGACAGAACAGAGTGTAGCAGAGAGAGAGAGACAGAACAGAGTGTAGCAGAGAGAGAGACAGAACAGAGTGTAGCAGACTGTAGTTCCTTTTTTAAGAAAATAAAACCACAATTTTTAGGATTAAGATGACTCAGAGGAAAAATAGATAAAGGAAAGAAAAGATGGACAGAGTGATTCATAAGAAAAAAGCAAAAGGAAACCGAGGGGAAGACGGAGAGAGAGAAGAGAATTGGGTTAGACCCGAATGTGTATGAACAGAGTCTAGCAGAGAGAGACAGAACAGAGTGTGGCAAAGAGAGAGACAGAACAGAGTGTAGCAGAGAGAGAGACAGAACAGAGTGTAGCAGAGAGAGAGAGAGAACAGAGTGTAGCAGAGAGAGAGACAGAACAGAGTGTAGCAGAGAGAGAGACAGAACAGAGTGTAGCAGACTGTAGTTCCTTTAAAGGAAATAAACCACAATTTTTAAGATTAAGATGACTCAGAGGAAAATAGATGAAGAAAAGAAAAGATGGACGGAGTGATTCATAAGAAAAAAGCAAGAGGAAGACAAGGGGAAGACAGAGAGAGAGAAGAGAATTGGGTTAGAAACAAATGTAAATTTAGAATAGAGGGAGGAACAACAAAGTGATAGAAAGAAAGAAAGAAAGAAAGAAAGAAAGAAAGAAAGAAAGAAAGAAAGAAAGAAAGAAAGAACTAATACAAATAAAAAGAAGTTTTGATCAGAGCACTGTGGGTAAAATCTTGCTGCTGATGAAGGGATGTAATTGCTCAAATTAGCTGATGATGATAGGAAGAGTGGAAAAGTCATTAAAACCTGTCTCACTGCACCAGAGACTGTAGGAAGACAGGGAGTTGGAGAAACGACAAACAGGCGTGTAAGACAATCTGGTGGGAGGACGTGGAAGATGGGGAGCAGGTGGTGTCTAAGCCATGGCTTATCCTCCTCAGAATTACACTGAGGTTAAATAATTCAGGGGAAAAGCGGGCGTCTAGACGCGTCTCACTGAGACGGGGGTGAAAACCAGACGGAATACATTACACCGCTGTAGGTCTGAATGGGGAAAAGACAACCTGAGTGAAACCACCGGCGAGGAACGAAGATTTGAGCAGGGCTTTAACCTGCCCTACTTCTTTACAAAGCTCTGTCCTCATTCTCTCTCTTTTTCTCTCTCTCTCTCTCTCTGTTCTCTCTATTTTTTTCTTTCTCTCCCTTTGTTCTTTCTTTTTCTGCCTTCCTCTGTTTTTTTGTCTTTTACCCTTTATTTCCTCTGTTTCTCTCTCTCTTTCTCAATTTGAGAGAGCTGATATCATTTGTTCCATTCTACATAGTTTCTCACCTCTCTTCTCTCTCTTTCTTCCAGTCTTTCTTTTTTCCTTTTTTTAAATTTCCTATCCCTCTTTCTCTCCCCCGGTCACTCTCTATCTTCTCTTTTTTTTTTCCATGTCTCTCTCTTTTTTTCTCGTACTTCCTATCTTGCTCTCTTTCTCGCTTAACCTCTCTCACTCTGTCGCCCCTGCACCTTGTGTATGAATGGAAAATTTCTGTCATGCCAGAAAACGGGTTCACCACAAGCTGTTTTCTTTTTTTTTGCATTTTCCTTTTTATAAAAAAAAAAGGCGCAGAAGAGAAATAGACAGAGAGGGAAAGAGAGAGAGAAAAGAAAGATACAGAAATGTTTTTTTTTTTTTCATCTTTGTTTTTCGTTAGTTTGTTGATGTGAAGAAAGAACAATGCTAATAGTGGTACAAAACAAAGTTAATAATGCACCGTGCTAGTTTTTGCTAGCTTCCGGTCACACATTATTACGTCATCACACATTATTACGTCATCACACATTATTACATCATTCCGTTCTTTTTATATAATTTCAATCTGACTTCAATCTGACTATGTTTTATTTAAATAAAGAATTTGTTATTAAAAAAGGAAGAAAGAATTTCATCTCACAGTAATAAAACCCAAAGCTAATTAGCTTCATGCTAGTAACATCAGCTAGCGTACAGTAGTTTCCTGATGCTGTCTAGCTGTACTAGTGTTGACTAGCTGGTTTGTTTACTGCTAACTAGCACATTCATATAGTAAAGATTGCATTTGTAAATAGAATAATTTGACTACCCCTCTTTGCTAACTGGTTAGCATGATGAATTTCAGTTTAAACGTAATAAACTGTTTTTCCCATGATGCCTCTGTGGCGTATGGATCAGAACAGAACATATTCTTTCTTTTCTTCTTTTTACTAAGTTCCAGTGCAGCCTACATGCCTAAGCAGCCGGAGTGGGTGGGTGTGTGTATGTGTGTGTGTGTGTGTGTGTGGGCATGATAATGGTGTATGCGTGTGTGTGTGTGTGTGTGGGCATGATAATGGTGTGTGGGGGGGGGGCATGATGATAGTGTGTGTGGTTATATGAGAATAATGTTTGCAGTGTTTTTATGGGGTGTGTGGGTTGTGTGCATGTGTGTGTTTGAATGTTAAATCTCTGTGTGTGTGTGTGTGTTCTGAACTTCAGGTTATAGGACATAACCTTTATTGTTTGTGATTTTCTAGTGAGTTAGTGAGTGTGTAAGTGAGTGAGAGAGTAATTGTGTTGAGGTAATGAATGAATGGTTGAGTTGGTGGATGAGTAAGTGATTGATTTAGTGGATGGTTGAGTGAGTGGGTGAGTAAGTGTGTGGGTGAGTGAGTAGTTGAGTGAGTGGATAAGTGGATGGCCGAGTGCGTGAGTGAGTGAGTGAATGAGTGAGTGAGTAATTGAGTGAGTGAATGGTTAAGTGAGTGAGTGAGTGAGTGGGAGAGTGAGTAATTAAGTGAGCGAGTGAGTGAATGGGTGATTGAGAGACTGAGTGAGTGAGGGATTAAATAATTGTGTTGAGGTAGTAAGTGAGTAAGTGGTTAAGTAAGTAAGTAAGTGAAGTAGGGATTGAGTCAGTGTTTAGTTAGTGAGAGAGTGAGTTAGTAAATGAGTGAGTAAGTGAGTGAGAGACTGAGTGTGTGAAGAAGTAGTGCGCACTTCTTTATACAGACTTATGTAATAGTTCCCAGCGTGTCTGTCTCGCTCTTCTTTCAGAGTGAAGACGCCTCGTCACTGCTGTGTTACTCACACTGTGTGTGTGTCCTAAAGCTAAGCAGATTAAACTGTCTGAAGGTGTGTGTGTGTGTGTGTGTGTGTGTGTGTGTCGCTGACCTGAATTGCCCTAGCTGCTACCCTCTGCAGTTGTTAGCACATTAGCACACACAGAATTGTGTAAAACATTAGCACAGTTTTTGTTATTTTGGGATTTTTTTCTTCATCTTTTTAACCAATTACCCAAATTCAATCTGTCCATCTTTCCCTTCGTTTCTTTTCTGTTTTATGGTGCTGTTGTTTGATTTTTTTTCGGGCATTAGCATAAAGCTCAGTTAGCCTGACCCTTGTCTGTCTCCGGCTTCCTTTCTTTTCTTCCTTTATTCTTGCTCTTTTTTTCCATAAAGATGTTAATAGGATATGTTTTACAGTTAGCCAATTGCTATCCAGGCTGAGATTTTTTTCTCATTCTTTTTTTCTTGTCTGTGTTAAATTAGCTTCTTTCCCTTCCTTTTTTGTCCTTTTTTCTCTGTCATTCCTTCAGTCAGTAGCAAAACTCTCGGCTATATCTTGCTGCAGTGCATTGTGGGATATCAACAGATATTAAAGTTGTCTGTGTCGAACATCACGTACTTCCGTACTATATGGTGTGTAGTTGAGTGTGTGAGGTGAGTTTACCTGAATGATTAGTATGTGTAATGAGATGATCCACCCGGATTCTGAAGTACACATACGATGGACACACTTTACTGTCCCATGATCCCCTGCAGGAGATCAGGAGATTTACATTTTTCATTAGCCAGTTTAATTTAAGGCTCGAAAGGTGAGGATGAGGATAAACGAGTGCAGTTTAACTACAATTGAACTATTTACCTCACATACTGGTTTATGCAAACTATACAGGTGTGATTACGGTTTAAGTTTTCACTTCACATAAAATACTATCTCTCTATCTCTTTTCTCTCTATTTCTTTTTCTTTCTCTGTTTCTCTCTCTCTATTTCTCTCCCTCTATTTCTCTTTCTTTCTGTCTCTCTCTCTCTCTCTCTCTCTCTCTCTTTATCCTCTTTTTTCTCTCTCTCTTTCTCTCTCTATATATTTCTCTTTCTTTCTGTCTTCTTCTCTCCCTCTTACTCTCTCTCTCTCTCTCTCTCTCTCTCTCTCTCTCTCTCTCTCTCTCTCTCTCTCTCTCTCTCTCTCTCTCTCTCTCTCCGCTCTACTCTCTCTCTCTCTCTCGCAGCTGAACTGGAGTTTGTTCAGATAATAATCATAATCGTGGTGATGACCGTCATGGTGGTCGTGATCATCTGTCTGCTCAACCACTACAGACTCTCAGCCTTCTTCAGCCGCCACCGCCGGGGCGGAGCCATGCAGCAGGTGAGTGAGTGTGTGTCTGTGTGTGTGTGTGTGTGTGTGTGTGTGTGTGCTGAGTGGGTGCCTGGTTAAGTTCACATTTTGGTCTTTGTCGTCTGTAGTTTTGTATGTGTTAGTGTGTGTTCTCTGCATATTTGTACTGTGTGTGTGTGTGTGGGGGAAGTCGGTGTGTATGACCGTGCACGTGCATGTGTCATTCATTGTGTGTGTGTATTTTTCCCAGAGCGGATGTTCGTGGCCTACAGACAGTCTGGTTACACAACAAGGAACCACAGAGGTATGTGAATTTTGGTGTGTGATAGTGTTTGTGGTGAGTGCTGATGAATATTGGTGTGTGATGGTTAATGTTGGTGTGTGATGGTTAATGTTGGTGTGTGACGGTTAATGTTGGTGTATGTTGGTGTGTGTGTGATGGTAAATATTGGTGTTTTATGGTGAATGTTGATAGTGTGTGATATATGTTGGTGTTTGATGTTATGTGATAGTGTATGTTGGTGTTTGATGTTGTGTGATAGTGTATGTTGGTGTTTGATGTTGTGTGATAGTGTACTCTGGTGTTTGATGTTGTGTGATAGTGTACTCTGGTGTTTGATGTTGTGTGATAGTGTACTCTGGTGTTTGATGTTGTGTGATAGTGTACGGTGGTGTTTGATGTTGTGTGATAGTGTGTGTGTGTTTAATGTTGTGTGATATTGTGTGTTGGTCTTGATGTTGTGTGTTGGTGTTTGATGTTGTGTGATAGTGTAAATGTTAGTGTTTGATGTGTGATAGGTGTATGTGGTGTTTGATGTTTTTGGTGATAGTGTATGGGTGTTATGTGTATAGTGTATATTGGCGTTTGATGTTGTGTGATAGTGTGTATGTTGGTGGTTTGTGATGTTGGTGTGATTGGTGTTTGAGTGTAGTGTGTGTTGGTGTTTAATGTTGTGTGATAGTGTATGTTGGTCTTTGATGTTGTGTGATAGTGTATGTTGGTGTTCGATGTTGTGTGATAGTGTACGTTGGTGTTTGATGTTGTGTGATAGTGTACTCTGGTGTTTGATGTTGTGTGATAGTGTACTCTGGTGTTTGATGTTGTGTGATAGTGTACTCTGGTGTTTGATGTTGTGTGATAGTTTATGTTGGTGTGTGTTGTGTTGTTTTATTGTGTGGTATGTTGTAGTGTTGGTGTGTTGATGTTGGTGTGATAGTGTATGTTTAGTGTATGATGTTGTGTAATAGTGTATGTTGGTGTTTGATGTTGTTTGATAGTGTTATATTGGTGTTTGATGTTGTGTGATAGTGGTATGTTGGTGTTTGATGTTGTGTGTTATAGTGTGTGTTGGGTGTTTAATGTTGGTGTGATATTGTGTGTTGGTCTTTGATGGTTGTGTGTTGGTGTTTTTGATGTTGTTGTGTGATAGTGTATGTTAGTTTTTGATGTGTGATAGTGTATGTGTGTTTGATTTTGTGTAATAGTGTATGTGGTGTTTGATGTTGTGTGACGTGTATATTGGCGTTTGATGTTGTGTGATAGTGTATGTTGGTGTTTGATGTTGTGTGACAGTTGTGTATATTGGCGTTTGATGTTGTGTGATAGTGTATGTTTGTGTTTGATTGTTGTGTGATGTTGTGTGAGTGTGTGTTGGTGTTTAATGTTGTGTGTGATAGTGTATGTTGGTCTTTGATGTTGTGGTGATAGTGTTATGGTTGGGTGTTCGATGTTGTGTGATGGTGTACGTTGGTTTGATGTGTTGTGATAGTGTTACTCTGATGTTTGATGTTGTGTTGATAGTGTACTCTGGTGTTTGATGTTGTGTGATAGTGTACGTTGGTGTTTGATGTTGTGTGGATAGTTTATGTTGGTGTTTGATGTGTGTGTGATAGTGTATGTTGGTGTTTGATGTGTGTGATAATTAGTTGTGTGGTCTGGTGGTTTGATGTTGTGTGATGTAGTGTGTGTGTGGTGTTTGATGTGTGATAATGTGTACTCTGGTGTTTGATGTTGTGTGATAGTGTACGTTTGGTGTTTGATGTTGTGTGATAGTGTATGTGGTGTGTTGATTTTGTGTGATTGTGTATGTGGTGTTTGATGTGTGTTGTATGATAGGTGTATATGTGGTTGTTGATTGTGTGATAGTGTATGTTGGTGTTTGATGTTGTGTGATAGTGTGTTGTGTGGTGGTTTAATGTTGGTGTGATAGTGTACGTGTTGGTCTTTGATGTGTTGTGTGATAGTGTATGTTGGTGTGGTTCGATGTTGTGTGGTGTGATGGTGTATGTTGTGTAGGGACCGTTGGTGTTTGATGTTGTGTGATAGTGTGTCTGATGTTGTGTGATGTTGTGTGATATAGTGTACTCTGGTGTTGTTGATGTTGTGTGATGTGTGTGAGTGTACGTGGTGTTTGTTGATGGTTGTGTGATAGTTTATGTTGGTTGTTTGATGTTGTGTGATAGTGTATGTTTGGGTGTTTGATGTTGTGTGATAGTGTATGTTAGTGTGATGATGTTGTGTAATAGTGTAGTGTTGGTGTTTGATGTTGTTTGATAGTGTATATGGTGTTTGATGGTTGTGTGATAGTGTATTGTTGGTGTTTGATGTTGTGTATAGTGTGTGTTGGTGTTTAATGTGTTGTGATATTGTGTGTTGGTCTTTGATGTTGTGTGTTGGTGTTTGATGTTGTGTGATATGTGTATGTTAGTTTTTTTTGATGTGTGATAGTGTATGTGGTGTTTGATTTTGTGTAATAGTGTATGTGGTGTTTGATGTTGTGTGACAGTGTATATATTGGCGTTTTTTGATGTTGTGTGATAGTGTATGTTGGTGTGTTTGATGGTTTTGATGTTGTGTGACAGTGTATATTGGCGTTGTGATGTGTGTGATAGTGTATGTTGGTGTTTGATGTTGTGTGTAGTGTGGGTTGGTGTTTATGTTGGTGATGTTGTGTAGGTGTTTGTTGGTCTTTGATGTTGTGATAGTTGATATGTGTATGTTGGTGTTTGGCGATGTTGTGTGATGGTTGTGTACGTTGGTGTTTGATGTGTGTGATAGTGTACTATTGATGTGTTTGATGTTGTTGTGTGATAGTGTACTCTGGTGTTTGATGTTGTGTGATGTTGTGTGAGTGTACGTTGTTGTGTTTGATGTTGTGTGATGTAGTAGTTTATGTTGGTGTAGTGATGTGTGTTGTGTGTGATGAGTGTGTTTGATGTTGGTTTGATGTTCGTGATGTTGTGTGATGTTGTGTGATGTTGTGTGTACAGTGTACTCTGGTGTTTGATGTGTTGTGTGATAGTGTGTGTTGGTTTTTGGTGTTGTGGCATGTGTGATAATGTGTACTGTGGTGTTTTTGATGTTGTGTGATAGTGTACTCTGTTGTGTTTGATGTTGTGTGTGATCGTGTTTAGTGTGTTGTGGTGTTTGATGTGTGTATGTTGTGTATAGTGTTTGATGTGTTGTGTGATAGTGTATGTGGTGTTTGATGTTGTGTGATTTGAGTGTGATAGTTGGTTGTGTGATAGTGGACTCTGATGTTGTTGTTGATGTTGTGTGATAGTGTATGTTGGTTTGTTTGATGTTGTGTGATAATGTTACTCTGGTGTTTGATGTTGTGTTGTGTTTGATGTGGTGTATTCTGGTGTTTGATGTTGTGTGATAGTGTACTCTGGTGTTTGATGTTGTGTGATAGTGTATGTTTGGTGTTGATGTGTTGTGTGTGATAGTGTATGTTGTCTCTGATGTGTTTGTGTATGTGTGTTTGTGTGTGTGATAGTGTACTGTTGTGTTTGATGTGTTGATAGTGTATGTTGGTGTTGATGTTGTGTGTGTGTTGTGTGTGTTTGATGTTGTGTGTTGTGATGTTGTGTGATAGTGTACTGTACTGATGTTGTGATGTTGTGTGGTGTTTGATGTTTGTTTGTGTGTGACTACTGTATGTTTGATGTTGTGTGATAGTGTACTCTGGTGTTTGATGGTTGTGTGATAGTGTACTCTGGTGTTTGATGTTGTGTGTGATAGTGTACTCTGGTGTGTTGATGTTGTGTGATAGTGTATATTGGTTGATGTGTGTGTGATGTTGGTTGTGTTTGATGTGTGTCTGATGTGATAGTGTGATAGTGTGTTGGTTGTCTGATGTTGTGTGATAGTGTACTGTTGTGTGATGGTGTACTGGTGTTTGATGTTGTGTGATAGTGTTACTCTGATGTTTGATGTTGTGTGATAGTGTACTGTGGTGTTTGATGTTGTGTGATAGTGTACTGTTGGTTTTGGTTGATAGTCTGATGTTGTTGATAGTGTACTCTGGTGTTTGATGTGTGTGTGTTATGATGTTGTGATGTGTTGATGTTGTGTGTTGGTGTGTGTTGGGTTGATGTGGTGTGTGATAGTGTACTATGGTGTTTGTTGTTGATGTGATGGTGTAGGATGTGTGTGATAGTGTACTCTGATGTTTGATGTTGTGTGATAGTGTATGTCTGGTGTTGATGTGTGTGTGTGATAGTGTATGTTGGTGTTTGATGTTGTGTGATATGTGTGTGTTCGTGTTTGTTGTATGTGGTGTGTTGATGTTGTGTTTGATGTGTGTGTTGATGTTGTGTTGGTGTGATGTTGTGTGAGTGTATGTTGGGTGCTGTTGTGTGATGCTGATGTTGGTGTTGTGTGTGTGATGTTACTCTGTGTGTTGTGGATAGTGTATGTTGGTGTGTGTTGGTGTTTGATGTTGTGTGATGTTATGTGTGATAGTGTATGTTGGTGTTGATGTTGATGTTGTGTGATAGTGTATGTTGGTGTTGATGTTGGTGTTGTGTATGATGTGTGATTTGAATGTTACTGTGTGATTAGTGTATGTGTGTTTTTGATGTTGTGTCTGGTGTTTGATGTTGTGTGATAGTGCTGTGTTTTTGATGTTGTGTGATAGTGTACTCTGGTGTTTGATGTTGTGTGATAGTGTACTGTGGTTGTTTGAGTGGTGTGATAGTATCTGATGTTTGATGTGTGTGTGATAGTGTACTCTGGTGTCTCTGATGTGTTGTGTGTGATAGTGTACTGATGGTGTTTGATGTTGTGTGATAGTGTATGTGTGTGTGTGATGTGTTGTGATCTGGTGTTTGATGTTGTGTGATAGTGTACTCTGGTGTTTGATGTTACTGGTGTATGTTGTGTGATAGTGTACTACTCTGGTGTTTGATGTTGTGTGATAGTGTATCTGGTTGATGTTTGATGTTGTGTGATAGTGTATGTTGGTGTTGATGTTTGAAGTGTGATGTGTGTACTGTGGTGTTTGATGTTGTGTGATAGTGTAATCTGGTGTTTGATGTTGTGTGATAGTTGGTGTGATTGTGTTCTGTGTATGTTGGTGTTTGATGTGTTGTGTGTGATAGTGTATGTCTGGTGTTTGATGTGTTGTGTGATAGTGTACTCTGGTGTTTGATGTTGTGTGATAGTGTACTCTGGTGTTTGATGTTGTGTGATAGTGTACTCTGGTGTTTGATGTTGTGTGATAGTGTATGTTGGTGTTTGATGTTGTGTGATAGTAGTGTTTGATGTGTGATGTGTTGTGAGTTGTGTGATAGTGTACTCTGGTGTCTGATGTTGTGTGATAGTGTACTCTGGTGTCTGATGTTGTGTGATAGTGTACTCTGGTGTCTGATGTTGTGTGATAGTGTACTCTGGTGTTTGATGTGTGGTGTGTATGTGTCTAGTGTACTATGGTGTTTGATGTTGTGTGATGTTGGGTGAGTGTACTCTGGTGTTTGATGTTGTGTGATGTTGTGTGATAGTGTATGTGGTGTTTGATGTGTGTGTGATAGTGTGTGATGTTGGTGTTGACTGGTGTTGATGTGTGTTTGATGTTGTGTTGATAGTGTATATGTTGTTGACTGTTTGCTGGTGTTGTTTGATGTTGTGTGATAGTGTACTCTGGTGTCTGATGATGTGTGATAGTGTACTCTGGTGTTTGATGTTGTGTGATAGTGTACTCTGGTGTCTGATGTTGTGTGATAGTGTACTCTGGTGTCTGATGTTGTGTGATAGTGTACTCTGGTGTCTGATGTTGTGTGATAGTGTACTCTGGTGTTTGATGTTGTGTGATAGTGTACTCTGGTGTCTGATGTTGTGTGATAGTGTACTCTGGTGTCTGATGTTGTGTGATAGTGCACGTTAGTGTTTAGTGGTTTTGGATGAAGTGGAATGTTAAACACTCTTTTCTCTTATCTGCACTCAGGTGATGTTCGGGCCACGGAGTTTCGATCGTTTCGTGCCTCCTTCGTTTATTCAGAGGGAGCAGTCGAGCCGTTTCCAGCCCACATACCCGCAAATGCAGACGCAGATTGAGCTCCCGCCCACTATCTGTCTGTCAGACGGCGAGGAGCCGCCGCCGTATAAGGGCCCCTGCACTCTGGCCCTAAGGAGCCCTGAGCAGCAACTAGAGCTGAGCCGTGCCTCTGTCCGAGCTCCGCCCAATCGCACTGTCTTTGATAGTGACATCATGGACGTTTACGGGCCCAGGCCACCCAGCACACACTCGGGCAAGAGTGCCTCAAACTCACGACTACAGGGGCAAGGGCCGCCACCAACTTACAGCGATGTGATTGGTCGGGCTTACCCACATTTCACCGCCTCCTCTCCCTCCTCATCCTGTTTCTTGCACCAGCACAGCAATAACGCACCGCCGTCCAATCAGAGAAAGGTAAAGGACGGAAGAAGCGACAAACCGACTTGACTGACAAGCACAGACTGGGAGGGGCTGTGCTATCGGACCCTGTTCATAAATATGCGAAAGGGGGTGTGGCTTCCCTCCAAGCACTCGCTCCCTTGCACAATTTAGTAATTCAGAAAATCAAGGAACCAAGCTTTTTTTTCTATACTTTTTCATTTTGGAATATTTCGCTAAAATGCCTCGTTTGTATGTTCAGGCTTGTCGCAACTCCTCGATTCCTGTGTTTCGTTCGCTTTCTTTTATTTAAGATTTTTTTTTTTAGCAGATTGCAAAATGTTTGTTTTTTTTCCTAAGTTTATGCACAAGTTCCTAACCAATCAGAGCCCAGATTCGAGTGCCATTATTAGTATAATTTGTTTACTGAAATCAGAATGCAGAGGAAAACTCTACAATGCACTAACTTTCATTTTTTGTTGTTTTTGGGTTTTTTTTTGTTTTTTTTTGGTCGATATTTAATTTCTCACCATATTTCAGTCGTTGTGTTACTTTTGTATTTAAAAACTAGCAACATCTGATTCTGACTAAACAAATTCACTATTGACCCACAAGATGGCACTTAAAAGGGGCGTTGTTTAAATTCTGTTCGTTTCTGTTCGTTAGCATTATGCTTCATCTTTACAAAATAGCACTTTAAACTTGCTCGCTTCAGCATGATCCCAGCGCGAGGAAATCATGGGAAACTTAGTCTTATGCACATCCACAAACGCTGAGCACATCTCACTAGCTAGCTGAGTTTCTACACTTGTTTCCTCATACATGCTAAATAATTTCTTAGAACCGCCGCTGAGAGCCGAGAGCCGCTGGGCCGTACTTATTTATACAAATGTTCGCCAGGAAGAAAAAAAAAAGACAAAATCGTTGGTTATAAGGTTTTGTTTCTTGTTACTCGAAAATGTCAGCTATCCTGTACCAGTAGAACCAGTAAAATATTTAAAGAACCATAAAGCCACAAAAAAATAACATTCCTGTAATGTTCTAAAAATGTTGAAGGAAACATTCCTTAAAAACAACCGACTGAAAGTCTGGAAAGCAAAAATAACTTTGTAAAATCATTTAACTAACCATAAGTTGTTCCCGTAATTTTTTAAAAAAGCAAAGACAGGAACGACAGGAACTGTACAAATTCAGATCAGCATGCTAGCTAGTCGCCATGCTAACATGCTAACCACAGTTAAGATCATCTTACCTTTTATTTGTCGAACATGGAAATGAGCTAAGCCTAATATGCTGTTTGCAACATCTAATACAACATTAGCACAGATCGTTACAGTGTCCGATTCAGGCTAGCGTAAATGTGTGCTAGTGCTACGCTTGCTGGGAAGATAGCTAATGTTTCCACTTTTCACAAACAAAACACTTTGTTTAATACCATAAGATCAGGTAGCGTTTAAAACTGGCTTCGGTCACATGACACGGTACCTAAAACAGCAACCGACTCCATCGGCTCTCGCTCACTGTTACTCCTTCTCACTGAGTGTGTGTGAAGTCCTGCTGCTGCTATACTAATACTCACATTTATGCTAGCGCAAATGCTAATGCTGCTCTCCAATGTTTCATGTCCATCGTCACAGGTTCGCGCCTCTTTCATTTGTATATGTTCTATTTTTTCTATTTAATGTCCAACTTTCTTTTTTTTTTTTTTATCTGTTATGTGACACTCCAAGCGTCGGTTTGTTTGTTGCATGTTTTCTGAACAGATTTGGTGCCTAAAAGTTGTGGTAAAGCAGAAATAGGAACCTTTGCACTCCAAACCCTGAACAACACCCCAAGATCCTCACCCACCCCCCAAACCCCCCACCTTCGTCGTGCCTCACTTCCTACGGTGCTTTTTTCACAAGTCCGACTTTGTTTATTCGTACTGTGCTGTATAAATATATAACTTGAAAATATTATGCACATATCCTACCCAATGGGTAGACAAAAAAAAACACACACACACACACACAGACACATAAAAGAGAACAAACAAAAATGATAATACTGTAATATAATTGTATAGAGGATATTACCGCCAGAAATTTAACATGCAGGCTTTGGAGGGATTTTTGCGAATGCCCTACAATTGTGCTTTTTTTGTGTCTTTTGTAAAAAAAAAAAAAAATAATAATAATTATGGAAAATTTTAAAAAAGAAATAATGAAATAATCCTACAGTATAGTCGAAAAAAAACGCAAGTTATAAAAAAGTACTTCTATTTTTTTTTTTCTTTTCTCTACCTGCTACATGAAGCAGTTGCATACAGGAACAAAACTCGCTGCTGCTTTTCTAACTTCCAGAATATCCATCATTATTAATGCCAGCGCTTGCCATTTATTTATTTGACTTTTTATCATGATTATTATTATTATTATTATTATTATTTAGTGAGTAATAGATGTTCGGACTTTAGAATAACACAGAACAAAAGTATCTTATATCAAACAGACACAAACCGAGAGTTTTAACAAATAAAGTTTTTTTGAATCATATTCAGTCTGAGAATCATTTTTAATTGGTAATTTTATTAATAAATCACCGGGGATCGTTTTTTCTCATTAGGAGCTGTGTATACAATGAAAAAAGAACATTTTATTACATACATTTTAAGTGAAATAGATGTTACATAGATGTGAGATCAATAATAAGATCAAAAATAATTTATACATTTGTATATTTGTTCATTTTGCATAAAATTATATCAATAATTACTTTCTACAGTTTACAGCAAAATACAGACAACCCTGGACTTACGATTTTACCCACGAGTAACAGTATGACTGCACAACTCAAAAACTATGTTGAATAACATTTTTCGAATTTCTTAAAGCAGAGGAAAAAGCTGAGAAACAGGATGATATAATTGGAACGTGCATCCACAGCTTTGCATACAGTTTCTCTTATATGCTACTGTGAACACATCACAGGGGTTAAACATGGATCCAAATACGATATTTTACATTTGACGAGTTCACGTCACGGAACCCTGTGTCGTCGTCGAGGATTGTGTTTAGAATTAAAGTCTGATGAGTTTATGGTCTGACAAGTTTTTTCAGTCTATATTTAACGAGCGGTAAACCATGTAGTTTTTTTATATATACAATGCAAATACAAGCGGTATTTTTAACGGGGTCCTGAACTACCTGAGTTTTTTTATTTTGTATTGTTCTCTGAAGTCCATTTCTACATCCAAAACAATCAATTAGAAGTGATAGACCATTTTATGTCCTGTTTTGAACCCTCAGGTGACGTAGACGTGGCAGATTGATGTCTCGGAAGAAAACACCCAATGCTATGTTTGGCTAACAGATTTGCATTTTCAAAAAAAAAAAGGACGTATTCCATGCATCAGTGGGCATTTACGTTTTTTATTTAAAGCAGGTACATTTAATAAATAAATAAATGATGGTAAACAGTGCTGGATTGAATTTTCAAAATGTACAATGGAAATTTTAATATAAATTTACAGCATGAACAATTAAATTTACATCAGAACTATTCAATACAAGATTTTAAGTAGGTTACATTTAACTAAGAAGAAATAAACTGTATAATTTTACAGTCTAATAAAATCAAGTGTGATTATACTGTAAATTGAACAGTATGTACAATAAATGTTTAAAATACTAAAATTGCACAGTATAATGAAGTGTGGTAAATGTAGCATTTTTTAATCTATAGTATGATGCATAAAAAATTACACATTTATACTGAAATTTACAAAATATACATAACTGTATAAAAATACACATAATTGTATGATACGTTATTAGTTAATATAAGGTATTTACAGTGTAATGTTAAAGAACGAATTTATAGCACGGCAAACGTGAAGTGTGATCATTTCACCTTATGAAATTTTCTGTTAGTTATGTTTACAGTATGAGGATTAAAATACGAGAAACTTTACAGTAGAAATGTAAATTTACAGCCTGAAAAAAAGACATTTTAACAAAAAAAATGTACAGCCTAAAAGAAGACATTTAAAAACATTTAAAAATGTTAACGTGCAATCGAGTTAATGTATGTTACATTTAAAGTGTGACAAATTTACAATTACAATAAACATGTAAACATATATAATTACAGAATGATTCAGAGGTTATTGATATTGGTGTTAATTAATTGTTAAATATACATCTTAATAATTAAGCAGGAAAAATAAAGTTCCACCATCTCGAGCTTGTGGGGTCACATGACCGTCATGTCTCAGAGCCTATTGACAAAATGGCAGCTCAAGATGTGGAAAGTTGGAGGAAAAGATGTTCACAGACTTATTCGTGTGTGTGTGTGTGTGTGTGTGTGTGTGTGAGAAGATTTTTTAAGGAAAGGAAACAAAGAGACTAAGAGAAACCAAGAAAGCAAAAGAGTGAAAGAGAAAAGTAAGGAGTGGAGAAAAAGAACTAAAAACAGGGGACAGAAAACGCAGACAACAAAGAAGAAGAAGAAAAAGAGGAAGTAAAAAATAAACCTCTAAAATATTAAGGAACAGTAAAGTTGTGCAAAAGAGAAAGGATATGAAAGTAAATGTGAATGAGAGAGCGAGAAAGAGGAAGGGGAAAGACAGAGGGAGAGAACAGAGAAATTATAAAAAAGAAATTAGAGAACATACGAAGATAAAAGAAGAACCAAGAAAAGAACAAAAAAGATGGCAGGAGAGAGACAGCCATTTAAATAGAAAAACAGAAAAAGAAACAGGAGGAGAACCAACTTAAGTCCTCATTTAGTGTGTTAAGGAAGAGAGAGATCAGTATTCCACATGACTCTGTGTGTGTGTGTGTGTGTGTGTGTGTAACATTTGGTGCAGGAGACACATTGGCGACTGGGCAAGCACATGCTTCTCCCTACAGTAGGACGAGTGTGTAATAAAGAAAATAATTTGAATAATTCATATATATATATTCATTTATAAATGGTTAAATACACCGTTAATGATATCTAAAGGCTGTAAATACAAATAAAAGAAATTAAATTATAATGGGCCTAAAACAGAACTTTGAAGGACACCAGACTAAAAATGTCCATCTTTGTTTCATAACAATATATATATGTATTGTTCATTTATCCCGTGACCAGAGAAAGGACAGGAAAAAACCCTCCCCTCGTCTGTGTGTGTGTGTGTGTGTGTGTGTGTGTGTGGTGTGTGTGTGTCGTCTGTGTGTGTGTGTGTGTGTGTGTGTGTAAGGTCATGGAAGTGTTGACAGAAATGGACCGTGGCACTAACACCTGTGCTGCACCATTTCGAGTCCCTCTTTCTCTCTCTTTCCGATGCTGGAAGTGTCAAATTGCACCTGACAAATGCCTCACACACACACACACACACACACATATCGTCTAGACATGTGTGGAGAGGTCAAATACAGGACGTACATTCTTTCACTGTGACAGACAGCCATTTCACGTGGGGAGGTGGGGGGCTCTCTGTCTCGCATTCCTACGCACACACATACACACACACACACACACACACACACACATTTAAGAAGCAGTCTAAACATCTAAATTCAATTAAGATAAACCATGGCTTGTCTAAAATTAGCACTGAGCACACACACACACACACCAAGATGAAAGTCAGTCATAAACATTTACACGGTAAAAGGTGCAGGTTTACATTTAGAGCTCAGACGATAAAAGAATTGTTATGTCTGCAAATGAAATGTACATCATTTTAGTCCAAACACACTTAATCAGCAGACATGCTCAGCATCTGATGTTTGGTATGCGTATGTGCTACTCTGTGTGTATGTGTGTGTGTGTGTGTGTGTGTAAGTAAATCCTCCAAAAGTAGGACTGTAGAAAATTACATAAAGACACAGTAAAGCCCTATTCAGACTGGATTTAGTTCATCCACGGGAAAAGAGTCTTGATTGTTTCAGATCCAAACAAATCCGAAACATTTACACCTGAAAACCGACTTTTTACCCTTTTTTTCTCAACAAACACTCACTTGTTTCAATCCTTTTATAACAAAGCCAGAGGTTAAAACTCAAAATCATAAACGTTAAAGGACGTATAAAAGTGTGTCTGAGGGCCGGGGCCATGGTGCACTCTGGCGACCCTTTCCGGTTCCACCTCTCTCTGTAAAACCCCCCAATTTCATCCCTCTGTCCTATCAATACGGGCAAAAATAAAGTGTGTCTGAAAGTTTGAGGGAAATTCCTGGAAGCTTAAAGGTTCAAATCCCACGACCACCAATTTACCACTGCTGGGCCCCTGAGCAAGGCTCTTAAATGTAAGTCATTCTGCCACGTTGTAACGTGAACGTACAATGATACAGGAAATGACACACATTTCCAAACTATATAGTATGTGAAACTAAGTGTGTGTAAGGTCAGTAGTATGAATTCTTAGTGTGTGAGTATACTGTGTACACTTTACTCTCCCATGATCACGCAGGAGAATCGACTCTTCATATTCCAAAATGGCAGAAAGAGTCGACGCGGCACTTTACAAGAGCTCCAGGATAAACACATTGTTCATTGTGGTTAAATTGCACTTTTTTTTTGAAAAAAAAAAAAATCATCATCTGAGTTAAAACATTAAATTCACGCTGCTGTGATCTTGTATGTCATGTGACAATATCAACATGGTTGGATGTAAAAACGCCCAAATTTCTTTCTTTCATCGATATTTGATGCAGCATATAACATGGTCAGGTGACCTGCTGATAATTATACGCTTGTAACAGATGATACGTCCACAGATTTTAACGTTTATATGACTGATAGTTTATTAACTGCTTGTGTTGACATCGTAATGCCAAAACGAAGACTATTCGCGTCCACATCCTGTTAGCGACATTAAACGTTCTTGTTTTTTATTCAAACCGCTCCACGGCTAAGCATGACTGTGTATTTACTATTGGTATGACTAACTCTTCCAAGATGTCCTCCAGTATCTCGAACAGATTTTGTCAGTAGTTAAACTTCGACACATCCCGGTGTTCAGTCCAACACTAACGGACAACCGGAGACAAACAGGACGGCAGTGACCTTGAAGGCCTTCGCCATGTGCACCTCACTGACAGATTTAGTACACAGTTTACAGTCAGTGTGTGTGTCCTACATGCTTTCCCCCCAACAGCAATTTAATTGAATAGATTCTGGGTCCTGGTGTGTGTGTGTGTGTGTGTGTGTGTGTCAAAGAAAACAGAGACACAGAGTGGAAGCTGGAGTGTGAACCAGGGTTTATATTATTAAACATAAACTTTTTATGTAGAAACAAGACAAACAAAAAACAACACAGTTTAATCAGATTAACCTGTTTTTAAATGCTTAAGATTCAACGAATGAGAACGTAGGGGAGATTAGGGTAGAGGATGTAGGGGAGATTTGGGTAGAGGATGTAGGGGAGATTAGGGTAGAGGATGTAGGGGAGATTAGGGTAGAGGATGTAGGGGAGATTAGGGTAGAGGATGTAGGGGTTTGGGTAGACAGGATGTATAAGTAAGCAAACATAATGTAAAGATTAGGGTAGAACACTCAGGAAGGACGGCACGATACAAGAGTAAGAGCAGAAATGTGAGGGTAGATAGAGAAAACATTGTAAGGATCAGGGTACAGGATGTATAAGTAAGAGTACAGAATATAGGGATTAGGGTAAAATGCCTAGGGAGAGGGCAGGGTAGAAAAAGTAAGCGCAAGAATGCAGTATCAGGGATTAGGTACAATGCATAGGGAGGAGTCAGGGTACAGACTGTAGGGGTTAGGGTACAGGATGTAAGGATTAGGGAATGAGAATGTAAATGACAGGGCAGATGATGTAGGGGTTAGGGAAGAGAATGTAAATGACAGGGCAGATGATGTAGGGGTTAGGGTACAGGATGTAAGGATTAGGGAATAAAAGAATGTAAAGGATGAGACAGGGCAGATTGATGTAGGGGTTAGGGAAGAGATGTAAATGACAGGGCAGATGATGTAGGGTAGGTTAGGGTACAGGATGTTAAATGACAGGGCAGATGATGTAGAGGTTAGGGTACAGGATGTAAGGATTAGGGTAGAGAATGTAAATGACAGGGCAGATGATGTAGGGGTTAGGGTACAGGATGTAAGGATTAGGGTAGAGAATGTAAATGACAGGGCAGATGATGTAGGGGTTAGGGTACAGGATGTAAATGACAGGGCAGATGATTTAGAAGGTTAGGGTGCAGGATGTAAGGATTAGGGTAGAGAATGTAAATGACAGGGCAGATGATGTAGGGGTTAGGGTACAGGATGTAAGGATTAGGGTAGAGAATGTAAATGACAGGGCAGATGATGTAGGTTAGGTACAGGATGTAGATTAGGGTAGAGAATGTAACTGACAGGCAGATGATATGTAGGTTAGTGGATAATGTAGGACAGAGAATGTAAATGACAGGGCAGATGATGTAGGGGTTAGGGTACAGGATGTAAGGATTAGGGAAGAGAATGTAAATGACAGGGCAGATGATGTAGGGGTTAGGGTACAGGATGTAAGGATTAGGGAAGAGAATGTAAATGGACAGGGACAGGATGATGTAAGGGACAGGGCAGATGATTAGATGTAGGGGTTGTATGGGTTACAGGCTGTAAGGATTAGGGAAGAGAATGTAAAGACAGGGCAGGATGAAGGCATGAAATGACATGGACAGATGCTGTAGGGGTTAGGGTACAGGATGTAAGGATTAGGGAAGAGAATGTAAATGACAGGGCAGATGATGTAGGGGTTAGGGTACAGGATGAAAGGATTAGGGAAGAGAATGTAAATGACAGGGCAGATGATGTAGGGGTTAGGGTAGATGATGTAAGGATTAGGGAAGAGAATGTAAATGACAGGGCAGATGATGTAGGGGTTAGGGTACAGGATGTAAGGATTAGGGAAGAGAATGTAAATGACAGGGCAGATGATGGTAGTTAGATGGCATAAGGGTTAGGGTACAGTATGTAGTGCAGATGATGCAGGGTTAGGGTAGATGATGAAAAGGTTAGGGTAGAGGATGTAAGGGTTAGGACAGCTGGTGTAGGGCTTAGGGCAGATAATGTTAGAGCTAGGGTAGATGATGTTGAGGTCAGAATAGATGATGTAGGGCTTAGGGTAATGATATGTAGGGGTTTGATTGAATGCTATTGGAATCAGTGTGTTGGGATTAAATTTCAGGGTGCAGGCATTAGGGAGAGGATATTGGGGATTAGGGTGTAGGGTGTGAGACAGAGTGAACAAGAGAATTGTAATAATTTTAGGGAAATCCAAGCAACATCTATTTCATCAGCTGAAGACAGACGGAAGGAAGTGGCATCATTCGCGCTCTGAATCCTGATTCAACACAACGGCCATGTAGCGGCTTCGTAGCTGCGGCGGCGGCTGCAAGTGTGTGTGTTCTCCTTCACACGTCTGCTCGAGAAGAGAGGAAGGGGGAAGGAGGTGCGCCAGTCTGGGTGGGGCCAGGTGGGGGAAGAAATATCTAACACACCCACACACAGACACACACACACACACACCAGATTGCAGTGTCATGTTATAGAAACCTTTCTGCCCTGAGGGCTTGATGGCACTGGAAACTTCTTAAATAAAACTTTAAACTTCTCACAGACCAATCGAATATATCAATAGTTTGTTTACTGTAAGAGTCTCTGTTAATGAGCTGCTGCTGCTGAGTGCAGTATTAATTACCGTACAGTGCACACCCAGCATCTGCAGCGTGATGATGACTTTTTTACATGCATTTACGATTTAAAAATTAAGAAATTAGGGTGGGGATTAAGGGATTAGGATCTGGGTTAGGATGGGTGATGGAGAAGTAAAGGTGAGGGATGAACACGAACAGTGATTAGGGTACAGGGTGAAGGGGTTGGGGTACAGGATGTATGGATTAGAGTGTATGAGTACAGGATTGAGGGTAAATTGTGGAGGAGGTAGGGGTAAAATATGGTAGTTAACAGAAGAGTTAAGGTAAAAGATAAAGGAATTACGATACAGGATGTAGTATAAGGGTATATGGTGGATGCTGCAGAGATCAGGGTACAGGTCTAAGGTTATACAATGGTGGTTGTAGGGATAAGGGTACAGTATTAAGGGTATATGGTGAAGGCTATAGAAATTAGGGCAGAAGAATAAGGGTGTATGGTGGAGTCTATAGGGATTAGGGTACAGGATTACGAGTATATAGTGGAGGCTGGATTAGGGCACAGGATTATTGGTTTAGAGAGAAGGAGGTAAGGATTAAGGTACAGGATTGAGTATATATGGTGGAGGCTGTAAAATTAGGGTACATATGGGGACTGTAGGGATTAGGGTAAAGGATTAAGGGATTAAGGTTTAAAAGGTTTATACATTCATACATTTCTGTTTAGATTTAAGTAAAACTACACACAAGTGTAAAGAGGAAAATTCAAAGAATAACTGCAATTGCAGATTTTAAACACAGATGGCGACAAAGTGACAAATCTTGCTGACTGTAGTTTTAATTAATGCATCAGAAAAAGACGCTAAACTCTAATAATTAACTGGATTTGAATTGAATTAAATAATTGAAACAAGGAGAATCGATCCAAATGTATTTGTTTAATAACCGATCGATAAACACAGTCAACAGTACAGGTATAAACACAAGATAATAAAAAAGCAGATAAGTGGAACACACACACACACACACACACAGGCAGGATGTGTCACTCTTAGCAACTGAGGATTGAGAATCAGGTGCAATGGTAAAGGGAATGACGACGTGTGTGTGTTTGCGCGTACATACATGTCATGCAGCAAAGAGCCAATCCCCGTTAGCCCGGCATCAGTTGAGTCTTTTTTTCTGTTAAAACAACACACAACACACACAAAACATCACATGTTAAACACACACATACACACACACACACCCCTCGGGAACTGGCTGGTCAGGTTACAGCGAGTCAGTGTTTCGGATCTTTCTAATCAATAGTTTTTTGCCTTGGGACCTCCACTCGTTATCTCGCTATTTTATTCCTGTTTTTTTTTTTTTGGTTTTTTTTTTAACTCATCAGTTTGGTCTGTGAACCGGTTAAAAACTCTGTGGTTGCCATTCCCTCACTTACTCCTCATACACATGCTTACATTCTGGTGATGCCTCCTAGTTGTTGCTGGATTGTGCTGGTGGTCCCGATAATGAGGAAAGCAGATAGATTTAATTTTCTCTTGTTCATTAATCCGCTGTTTCATCAATTTTTTTAAAAATGGCGTCTCCTAAATTGCGTTTTGTCGTGGAAGCTCCACCCCACTGATGTCATCGTTTCCCATTTAGGACCTGGTTGGGCGTCGGCAGAAAAGCAGTAAATGTAAATGCCTTTATTTTGTCACATATACTTTTTTACAGCAGAGTGAAATTTGTTTCTTCACATATCCCATCTTAGTAAGTTGGGGGGTCAGAGCGCAGGGTCAGTTATGATATACAGCGCCCCTGGAGCAGGAGGGGTACCAAGCTGTCATCACCGACTCGAAACCCTACTGTAACCCCACTGCTACACAGAGTCTCTGATGAAGGGGACATCTCTCACAACCTTCAATAATATATAATCAAAAAATAATTCCAGAGAACATTGAAAATATAATTTTATCAAATGCTCTAAATAATCTACACATACAGGTACGACCTCAAAATACTCCAACATGTCTTCTAACTGAGAACCTGGATAACATCATCAGCAGAAGCCGGAGTGCTCACACGGAAAAATGTTCATGCTTATAACAGCCGTGCGTCTCACACACACTTCATGCCCGAGTGTGTTTGTACCTGCCAGCACTGACGGCCCCGACGCCGCTGTTCGGAGCTCCTGAAAGTGGTGCTGTGTTCAGAGCTGCAGCAGTGACGGAAGAGCCGTTCACCGGACTGCCATCACCACGCAGGATCCCGGTGCACTTCCAGTTATCCATGTAATTAGCTATAAAACACACACACACACACACACACTCTTGCAATATGGAACCACACCTGTGATGTTGGGTTAGCTCTTAATCAGCTAACAAGTACGAAGATTAGTACTAATCAGTAAATGCCTGGGACAGGCATGATTAATCGATGACAGATAATTAAAAATTTTAACGATGAAAATTAAATAAATTAATTAATGGTTTTATCAGAATTTTAAACTGTGGCATTTAAATAGAGTTCAGAGAAAGAGAGAGAGACAGAGAGAGAGAGAGAGAATGAGAGACAGAGTGAGAGAGAAAGAGAGAGAGAAAAAGGTAGAGAAAGTGACATAACGAGAAAGCGAGAGAGAAAGAGACAGAGAGAGAGAAAAAGACAGAGAAAGTGACAATGAGAAAGAGATAGAGACACACACATGCACAGAGAGTGAGAGAGACAGAGAGAAAAAGGAAAAGAAAGTGACAGATCGAGAAAGAGATAGAGAGACTTAGGGATGAGAGAGACACAGTGAGACACACAGAATGAGAGAAAAAGACAGAAAAAGTGACATAAGAAAGAGAGAGAAAGAGAGAGACAAACAGAGAGTGAGAAACACACAGAGAGACAGAGAAAGTGAGAGACAAAGAGGGAGAAAAAAACAGTGACATGGAGAGAAAGAGAGAATTAGAGATAGACAGACCGAGAGACAGGATCATTCATCAGAAGTCTATAGTTCAGTGTAACTTATTTTAGTGGCGTGTGATATTAGAGCTCCGACCTTTCCAGAGTCGGACACAGCCGTCGTCCCCGGATGAGGCGAGCAGCGTGCTGGTGATGTTCCAGCTCACACGCCACACCTGAGAGTTGTGACTGTCGAACTGCGCCATCAGCTGCACCTCAAACTTGGTGGGCCCCGAGCTGGTGGTGCTGTCTCTCCTAAAAGGGAGGACAACAGATTCATTAACGGCTAGTAATGCGTTTTAATAAACAGATCCGAGTTCAGCTTTAACTCACCGCAGAGGGACGAGCTTAAAGATGCGCACGTCTTTGGTCGCGATGGCCAGCACGTGGAAGGACCTCCCGAGATTGGGGGCGAAAGCGAGGTCATGAACCGGATCAGTGACCGTCATCAGAGTTTCAGCTTTACTGTACTTCCTGTTTAAGGAGGAGATCAGTGAGGAGGGGCGGAGCATCACACACTCACAAGCACTGACCTCTGAATCTGAATCTTCAGCACAGTAGACCGCGTGTCTGTGCGTTACCGCGTGTCTGTGCGTTACCGCGTGTGGGTGGGTGTGTGTTACCTGGTGTTTTCGTTGTACTCGTAGATCTGGACTTTTCCTGTGTAGGTCACATTGTTGTCGTCACTGCCGACTGCGATCATAGGAGAGTGTGTGCGTGAGCTGAAACACACATACACACACAATAAAAAATATTACGGCCAACAAAAAATAAAACAAATTCTGAGGATTTATTTGATTAGTGTTATTTGAGTTGAAGCTCCGCCCACAAATGGAGATTAAATTGTGATTAAAGTTGATGATTTATGCAGACATAAAATGCAAAATTTATAGAAAAAAGGAAAGATTGAAACGGTGAAAACTCACCCACTCAATCACTCACCCCACCTCAAACTTACTCATCTACCCGCCCTGCCCGCTCGCTCGACCACCCGCCCGCTCGACTACCCGCCCGCTCCGCTCGCTCGCGCCTCGACGACCCGCCGCTCGCTACCGCTCGCCCGCTCGACTACCCGCCCGCTCGCTCGCTCGCCCTCGCCCGCTCGACCCGACTACCCGCCCGCGTCGCTCGCTCGCCCCGCTCGACTACCCGCCCCGCCGCGTCGCCTCGCTCGCCCTCGCTCGACTACCCCTCGCTCCGCTCGCTCGCGCTCGCCCGCTCGCCCGCCCGCCCGACTACCCGCCCGCCCGCTCAAAGATTCGCCTCACTCGCCCCTCCCCCGCTCACTCTACCCGCCCCGCTCGCTCACTACGCTCGCTCACCGCTCGCTCGCTCGCTCACTATCGCTCAACTACCCCCGCTCGCTCGCTCGCTACCCGCCGCTCGCTCACGCACTCAACTACCCGCCCTACTCGCTCGACCCGTCAACTCGCTCCGACTCACTCAACTCACTCAACTCACCGCACCCGCCCACTCGCTCACTCACTCGCTCATCAACTACCCGCCCACTCGCTCACTCACTCAACTACCCGCCCACATCGCTCACTCACTCAACTACCCGCCACCACTCGCTCACTACTCACTCGCTCAACTACCGCCCACCCGCACTCGCTCACCCTCTCACTCACTCAACTACCCGCCCACCTCCCACGTCGCTCACTATCACTCACAACGCTCACTCACTTCAACTCAAATAACACTACCCTCCCACCCGCCTCACAACCCGCCCCTGCCCCACCACCTCCGCTCACCACTCACTCAACTACCCGCCCACTCCTCACTCACTCACTCACTCACTACACTCACTACTACCCCCACCCCTCACTCACTCACTCCGCCCACCCCTCACTCACTCACTACCCGCCCACTCACTACGCCACTCACTCCTACCGCTCACTCACGCCCACTCACCCTCACTCCCGACCCACTCCTCACTCACTCACTACCCGCCCACCCGCACCTCACTCAAATCCCGCCCACTCCCTCACTCAACTACCCGCCCACTCCGCTCACTCACTCACTCACTACAAACTACCCCGCCCACTCACTCACTCACTCAACTACCCGCCCACTCACCTCACTCAACTACCCGCCACACCCTCCTCACTCACTCACTCACTCACCCGCCCTCCTCACCACCCCACTCGCCCACTCACTCACTCACTCAACTACCCGCCCACATCACTCACTCACTCACTACCCCAAATCGCCCACTCACTCAACTACCCGCCCACTCACTCACTCACTCACTCAACTACCCGCCCACTCACTCACTCACTCACCCGCCCACTCACTCACTCACCCACTACTACCCGCCCACCCTCACTCACTCACTCACTCCCACTCACTCACTCACTCACTACTCACCCACTCACTCAACTACCCGCCCACTCATCACTCACTCATCAACTACCCGCCCACTCATCACTCACTCACTCACCACTCACTACCCGCCCACCACTCACTCACTCACTACTCACTCAACTACCCTCACCCTACTCCCACTCACTCACTCACTCAACTCCAACTACCCCTCACTCACTCACTCAACTACTCGCCCACTCACTCACTCACTCACTCACGCGCACTCACTCACCACTCACCCGCCCACTCACTCACTCACTCACTCAACTCACCCGCCCACTCACACTCACACTCACCATCACTCACTACCACTACCCGCCCACTCACTCACTCACTCACTCAACTACCCGCCCACTCACTCACTCACTCAACTACCCGCCCACTCACTCACTCACTCAACTACCCGCCCACTCACTCACTCACTCACGTCACTCACTCATCTACCCGCCAATCACTCACTCCGCCCACTCACTCACTCACTCAACTACCCACCCACTCACTCACTCACTCACTCACTCACCCAAACTAACACTCACTCACTAAAACTAACCGTCCAGTCACTCACTAAACTAACCACCCACCCTCACTCTCACTCACTAAACTAACCACCCACCCCCTCTTACCTAGAGGGGTTCCAGGAGATGCAGGAGCAGGAGAGTTTGCAGGAGATTTCGTGTTGGAGGCTCCACTGACTCAAATTCATTACGTCTGGAGCTTCATAGATACGAACCACACCGTCAGCCGAGCAGGTGGCCAAAACCAAACCCATGTGCTTCGGAGCAAACTTTACATCCGTCACTGAAGTCCTGCTGTCCACCAGAGTCGTCCTCTTAATCTACACACACACACGTTTAAAAAAGTAAGAAGAATTAGAACTGACAGGACGCTGCGAACCAGTACATACTGAACATTTAGTTTGGTAAAGGAAGCTCAGCTCAGCTGCCTGTGTGTGTGTGTGTGTGTGTGTGGTCTCACCCAGTGACTGAGGCCACGCTGTTTATCATTCGACTCTCCGACGATCTCCTCCCAAACCGCAGCCGTGCGGTCAAACGAACAGGACGCTAAAACCTGGCCGAACTCCGGGTGAGCCCACGTCACTCGCCACACTGAACCGCTGTGGGTCTGAAATCATCACACACACACACACACACACACACCATAATCAATAAATGAATATCAACATGAGTCAACATGATTCGAGTACTGATCAGAAAATTGTGGGTTTAATTTCCAGCACCACCAGGCTCACATTGTCGGGCCCTTGAGCAAGGCCCCTAACCCCCAACTGCTCAGTCGGATAAAAACATTCCATCGTCTGAAGTTGCTCTGAATAAGAATGTGTGTTTAACGTAGGGGTGTAAATGCTGACCTTCCAGCTGGCGGTGCAGTGCCAATCTCCACTCTCACTTTTATCCCAAACCTGGAAGGGAAACACACAGAACCACGTGACACCAACGACTCGGTTATGAGTCGGATCGACTCTTTTGTGCAGAGTCGAATCAATTGACTCACTGAAAAGAACCGAAATCATCGGCTGTGTGTTAAAGATTGTAGATATTAACAACTAAATGCCCGGATGTTACAACCGATAAGCGATTATTTAAAACTTATTTCTAAAAACATATAATTTCAGCATAAATGTAAAGTTATATATCCCGTATAATTCTAAACTACTTTAAAGTGTTTTATACACCACGCTATCAATATAACAGAATAACAATAATAGCACATTAATACCTTGACACTCTGGTCACTGGAACAAGTGGCCATCCTGCGGCCGTGGAAGTCGTACGAAACATCGTGAATGAGATCTTTATGATCCGCCGCGATTGTTTTCGCCACAAACATCCTCAAAATACAGACCAAACGCCAGCTAACTTTAGCTAAACACAGAAAATCAGGAATCTGTTCGGTATCTTTCAAACAGGCGCGTGAATTCAACTCATCTCATAGCGCCATTTTGTTTATCGGCGGTTCTAATCCAATAAACGGATGATTAACTATGTAGTGCACTATGTAGGTTTTAGGGCATAGAGCTATATATATTAGTGTACTTAAAAGGACAGTTGAGTTTGGTTTGACATTTAGCCCGTGGCTCAGTTTTGAAGACTTTACTGTTGCCACCTGTTGGTTTGGTGGCGCAAATACAGGAGTTCCTAATTAGCGACTGTGTGTGACGGCCACCAGAGGGCGCTCAAAACTTAAATTAGATAGATAGATAGATAGATAGATAGATAGATAGACAGACAGACAGACAGATAGATAGATAGATAGATAGATAGATAGATAGATAGATAGATAGATAGATAGATAGATAGGAAATGCTGTTTAGCATCTACCAGAAGTGCAAATAGTAGAACTGAGCAAAAGCACATAAATATGTAAGTATGTGCATAGTGCAGAAGGGAACAGTGTATATTTTATAGACCAAGTGTGATAAACATCATAATGTGCATTTAACTGTATTTATTTTACCGTATAAAATTCCGAATATAATTCAAAATCTGATATCATGCAAAATTAAGTATAAAGTCCACAGAAGCATTAAAGTTTATTTAATCAGTTACTTCGTTTTTTTTATGTTTGGCATTTTGTGTTTCTTTCTCATATCTGGTATTGAATTTTAATGATATTTTATCCAAAAATAACGATGATATTAATGGCTCCCTATTTATTGAGTGTTTACTTAGTCAACAAATTAACCTTTAAGTTTATCAATAATAAATATTAGGTTTTCTATTTTATTTTGTTTTGTTTATTTTAGATTCGTTTTTTATTTTAATGTCCTGTTTAAGTTTTTTTTTTTTAATCTTTTGTACGCAGCCCGAGGGGCCTCTACAACTGCGCATGTTCAGATCTCAAGTTTGAACATTGTTGCGCATGCGGATTAACTAGCAGAGTCATCTGATCTGTAACTCATGTTCTCCCGGAAGTGGATCGCGGATAATGTTTGTAGATCTGCGCTAAAGTCTGCGTCGCTTTTTCACCACAGATGTCAACTTGGATACGTTTGTTTTCCGAGCTCATGAGTGAAAACATGAGCGATCATTTTTTTATCGTAATGTTTATTTAAAATTAAAAATCGATTAAAATAACTGACAAAACACCCGCAAAGGGAACAAAAATGGACCACGGATTTGAGGACATGGATTCAGACCAGTGGCAGAACCTCTACATAGTAAGTTAGCTGGCTAGGCTAGCTGGTTAGCCTGTGAAAAGCCGTCCTGAACGTTCTCTGTTTTGGTAAAAGTTCATTTTAAACGCTTTCTATAACTCATGTTTAACTCGCACAGCCTAGTCACGGCTTCAGCTCCTACATTAATGCGATAGTTTGGGCTTTAGAGCAGCGTCGGAGCGTGTAGTGGTGACTTGCGCATGCGCAAACGCTAGCAACGAGCCGTTAAAAAGTAGTCGATTCATTCAATTGAACCATTAAATGAAATGCTGAGAATCGGATCCCATTCTTCTTTTATTATAATTATTCTTTTACCTTTGTAAGTGTACACTGAGCGTAATTAATGCCATTTTTTAGGAAAAAGAGAAATATTTGTAATAAAGTTCCAAATAATAGTACTTTGTTAGTTTTGGACTTGGAAATAATTCTTACTAAAATACAGCGCGAATTAATGTTATTTTATATTATTTTATTATAAAGTAAAAAAGGTAAAGCAATTCCAATTAAAGAACAACAAACGCTGCTTAAAAATAGTCATTGATTCCAAGGAGTCGTTTATGAGTCGGATCTTCCTTTGTGACGAGTCGAATGATTTGACTCACTACAAAGAGTCGAGATTCCCATCATTATTAAACTCTGCTGTAAAAGTCAGCTGATTGTCTTTTTTTATAGATCACAAATTTAACTTAAACAGACATGTGGAAAAAATAGTCTAGGGGGTAAATTTGTACTGTTGTGTTGAGCTCATCATCATCATCATCAGTTGCCGGATTCAGTAAAGAAAACAAAAGAGACACTTGTTGGTGATTAGTATTTCTGGGAAAGTGTGGGATGGGGTTCGGGACCTGTGTGCAGGCTGAATAACACACACACACACACACACACACACACATACTGTTTACTCGGATTAATGTTCTCTGTCTTACATTTTATTATTTAACAAAGGCTGAAAGTAAAAAAGCCGCTGAAAAACCTCCAGATCAGATCAGTTCTAAACTCCTGTGGATTTATTTTAACAGCAGATGATGTTAGTGGAATTTGTTTACACTTTACCGAAGGGGGCACCAAACTCGGTCGTGGAGGGTCGGTGTCCCGAAGAGTTTAACTCACATTAACACACCTGCCTGTGAGTGTCAGGTTAAGCTGGCGACACCTGATTGGCTGCTTCAGGATTAAGTTCAGGTCTCCCTGATATGTTAAGCAACCAGCCGCTCTCAACATCAACACCGTGATCAATAAAAGAGGGAAAGACATCTAACATCCCATAATACTCAACACCCATGAGTCCCCCAGATCTGCTCCTTTATCTAAGGGGAATCAATACAAAATGCTTGATTAAATAAGTACGGGCTTAAACACTGAGACTGTGTCTGATTCCCGAACATACATAGGGAGGTTATAACATAGCATTGGTGCTCTGTGAGAAAAGGCTCCGCCCCCTGCTGTAGTTTTTTATAATGCGCGGGTACTGACAGGCAGCCTGCATCCTTTGATGGAAGTCGGCGTGGCGGAACGTACGACACTAGAAGTTCGCTTAGGTCCTGCTGCGGTGCGAGACCATTTAGAGCTTTATAAGTTACCAGTAGTATTTTAAAAAAATCGATGCGGTGTCTCACTGGGAGACAATGCAGTGTGTATAAGACTGGCGTGATGTGCTCGTATCTTTTAGTCTTTTAGTGTTAGTGAGGACTCTCGCTGCTGCGTTCTGGACTAACTGAAGTTTATTAATGCACCTAGTTGAACATCCAGACAGTAAAGCGTTACAGTAGTCCAGCCTGGGATGTGATAAACGCATGAACAAATTTTTTCAGCATCATTTAGTGACAGGATATTTCTCTAATTTTAGATTCGATATTTCTGAGATGATAAAAAATAAAACGCTATCCTGCTAATATTGTCGACATGGGCTTCAAATGAGAGATTGGAGTCTAAAATCACACCCAGATCTTTTACTGTTGCACTCGGTGAAACAGAAAGACTGTCTAGGGTTAAGGTGTGATCAGGAAGCTTACTTTTAGCTACCTGTGGTCCTAGAACCAGAACCTCCGTCTTGTCAGCGTTAAGCAAGAGGAAATTGCTTAACATCCAATCTCTTACTTCCTTCACACATTGCTCAATGTTATTAAACTGGCCTTTCGCATCAGGCCTTGATGAGACGTATAACTGTGTGTCATCAGCGTAACAGTGGAAACTGATATCATGCTTACGAATTATGTTTCCCAGAGGCAGCATGTAAAGAGAGAAAAGAAGTGGGCCTAAAAAACCGAGCCCTGTGGAACACCACACTTTACAAGGGATCTCGCAGAATAATCACCATTTAAATCTACGAACTGGTAACGATCGGTTAAATAGGACCTGAGCCACGCAAGAGCTGTTCTTTTAATTCCTTCTGATTTTTCTAATCTGTGAAGAAGAATATTGTGATCTATGGTGTCGAAAGCCGCACTAAGGTCAACTAATATAAGCAACGAGACACAACCTTGGTCGGATGCCAGTAAGAGGTCATTAGCTACTTTGACCAGTGCCGTCTCTGTGCTGTGGTGAGGCCTGAATCCTGATTGATAAAGTTCACATTATAACCTATAGGATCAAACTATACAAATCTAAGTAACGATGAGATGAAGAGGAGGATAAAGATGATGATGAGGATAGTGATTATTATGAGATTAAAGATGATGATGAATAGGAGGATGGTAAACATGAGGATGATGGTGATGAGTATGATGATGGTGATAAGGAGGAGAATAAAGATGATGGTGGGGATGATTATGAGGAAGAGAATAAAGTGGAGCAGAGAATGATGATGATGATGAAGAGAATGGTGAAGATAGTGTTTAAGAGAAGTTGATGATGATGAAGAGTGGGAGAAAGATGAGGATGTTGATGATAAAGATGAGGAGGATGTTGAACAGAAGAAGGAGGATGGTGATGATAATGAGAAGGATGATGGTGATGAAGAGGAGGAGAAAGAAGAAGATGTTGATAAAAAGGAGGATGATGTTGAACAGGAGAAGGAAGATGATGTATGATGGTGATGAGGAGGAGAAAGAGGAGGGTGTTGATGTTACAACAGGAGGAGGAGGATGGTGATGATGAAGAGCAGGCTGGTGATTGTGATGAGGAGGATGAAGATGATGATGATGATGTGTGGAAAGTGTTAATATATATATGTGTATGTTTGTAGGAAATCCGTAATCAGTCTCAGGAATGTCCTTTTAAAGTGGCGAAGTATCCTGAGAACCGCAACCGGAACAGATACAGAGACGTCAGTCCCTGTGAGTACACACACACTCACGCACACACTCACACTTTCACACACCATCATTATAACGATCTAACACACAAATTTTACACTAACACACTGCTTCTATATCCATTCATACATCTTCTATAGCCGCTTATTCCCTAATTCGGGGTCACAGGGATCTGCTGCAGTCTATCCCAGCCGTCTCTGTAAGGGTGAAAGACAGGAGAGGGACACCCTGGACAGGTCACCAGTCCATCACAGGGACACTCACACTCACTCCTATGGGCAATTTAGAATCACCAATCAATCTAACATACATGTTTTTGGACTGTTGGAGGAAACCGGAGAACCCGGAGTAAAACCCACACAAGCACAGGGAGACACATGTAAACTCCACACAGAAAGACCCCTGCAGGGGAATCGAACCCGGGACCTTTTTGCTGAGAGGCAACAGTGCGAAACACTAAGCTAATTCATTAATTAGTAAACAATAAACTCCTCCCTTCTGGTTTCTTCAAGCTCTGTGTGTGTGTGTGTGTGTGTGTGTGTGTGTGTGTGTGTGTGTGTGTTGTGTGTGTGTGTGTGTGTGTGTGTTTTCTCTCTTTGTAGTTGATCACAGTCGAGTGAAACTTAGGAACGCAGAAAAATGACTACATCAACACGCCAGTCTGGTTCCTGTTCCTGTAGAGGAAGCACAGAGGAGCTACATACTGACACAAGTACACACACACACACACGCACACACGTACACACGTACACACACACACACACACACACACACACACACACACACACACACACACACACACACACACACACACACACACACACACACACACACACACACACACACACACACACACACACACACACACACACACACACACACACACTCTGAGTGTTTGAAGGGTTACTGTGTGTGTGAGAGTAAATAGAGAGTGTAGTGTGTGTTTGATAATGATGATGTGTGTGTTTAATAATGATTGTGTGTGTGTGTGTTTGCTTCTCAGGGTCCTCTCAGAAACACTTGTGGCCATTTCTGGCTGATGATTTGGGAACAGAACTCAAAAGCAGTCATCATGCTGAACAGAGTGATTGAGAAAGGCTCTGTAAGACACACACACACACCCACACACACACACCCGGCTGATATAATACACTGCTTCGATTATTATACTGAGTTATAATGAAATAAATCGTCCTTGCTGATTGGTTTTGAAGTGCTGTGGGGGCGGGGCCTATAAATCGTATAGGCGATTCCTGCATTCACATTACATAGATGTGGTTACTTTCACTTTGTATGGATATGGTGATGATGTAATAATGTGACGATTTGGTGAAACATAAACTTCAGTCCTCAGGATTTTTTTTCACACTTTATTCTCCAAAGAAGATCTGAATCCGGTATCGCATTCTCTATTTATTAAATCTGATTGATCACATGATTATATATTATTTGACAAATAATAAAAAACAAAGAAATATTTTAAATTTGTGTAAATGTTGAACGGTTATTACGTTTATGTATGTATGTATTATGTTTCAGTAATGATATTTATGCTCAGCTAGTTTCAAAAGTTCATCTTGGTTTAAAGGAAGTGAAGTCTACACTGACTTCTAGTCGTGCTCTGCAGCGCCACCCTAGTTAAACCCAGCTATTGCAGGTTTTACATTACGACAGTAAACGTTCATCATTTCAGTTCTGTTTCAAGTATTTGGCTGGAGTTTGTGGTAAAATTGTCTGTAGGATGAGATCTGCATCTTAAGGAGGTCCTGAAAAGCCACGCCCACCTGCTCTATCACATCTCTCTCTGTTTTTTTATGAATACTAATCCCAGATAGCCTTCTGTTTAAAACCAGCACACAATATGTCCAAAAATGTAGAAAATAGGAGAGTAGGGACGGACAGGTGGACCGATAGAAATGGGAACAGACAGGGGGACAAATAGAAATGGGAACAGTGAAGTTCAGAGATAGACACGGGGACACACACGTGGACAGATAGACATGGGGGCAGACAGATGAAGTTCGTCAATGGATGGCATGTGTGTGTTGCATCCATGCAGGAGAAGTGTGCGCAATACTGGCCAACACAGGAGGAAGATGAGATGGTGTTTCAGGACACACGCTTTGTTGTGCAGCTGCTGTCTGAGGACATCAAGTCTTATTACACCACACGATTACTGGAGCTGCAGAACACAAACGTGAGTTTCTAAGAAAATCCATCAGATGTTCTTAATAAAGACTTAAAAGTTTGTAAATGTGTGTGTGAGAACTTTTCAGACGGGGGAGAAAAGAGAAATCTACCACTTTCATTACACCACATGGCCTGACTTTGGTGTCCCAGAATCCCCGGCGTCCTTCCTCAACTTCCTGTTCAAGGTTCGAGAGTCTGGATCATTGGCGGAGGATCAGGGGCCAGCAGTGGTGCACTGCAGTGCAGGAATTGGACGATCTGGAACCTTCTCCCTCGTCGATACCTGTCTCGTACTGGTGAGAAGAGCGCTTGTGTGTGTGTGTGTGTTTGTTTGTGTTTTTATCTCTATATGTGATATAAACAGCACCGTCCTGTTCCCACAGATGGACAAAAGAAAAGACCCGTCCTCTGTGGACATTAAAAAGGTGCTGCTGGACCTCAGGAGGTTCAGGATGGGCCTGATTCAGACACCTGACCAGCTCCGCTTCTCCTACATGGCCGTGCTGGAGGGGGCCAAGTGCATCATGGGAGATTCCTCAGTACAGGTGGGAAAAGACAGACAGACAGGTGGGCAGATAGAGGTACAGACAGACAGGTGGACAGATAAAGAGTGCAGGCAGACACAGAAGACAGGCTGAAGTGTGAGCAGATGGGGTCACATTAATTAGATGAAAGCGATATGGAAAATATAGACAGACGAATAAGTAATAGTTTAACGTATGTGTGTGTTTCAGAAACGATGGAAGGAGCTTTCCCGAGAGGATCAGGTGTTTGCGCCCGAGTCTCCTTCACCACCCAAATGTCTGTCAGAGCGCTACAACGGAACACAGAGGCTCCAAACGGAGGACACGGTGGGGATAGAGGGAACGAAAAAAAACACAACAGATGAAAAAGATGCAGATGGAGACACGTGTACTACAAAGTAAGCTCCGTCCTACACTCTATTCTCTCTAACAGCATGTCAAAGAGCATCACTAACCTTCAGTGTAACATTTTTCCAACTTTGTCTGTTCCAGTGCACGCAAGAGACAGAGAGACGAGAAGATCACCGCTTCTACACAGAAAACTCCTCAGAAGCAACTAAAGCCCAGGACAAATGAGACTGAGAGGAAGAGGAAGAGGTGATGCTCACCATGTAATGAGTGGTATTATTGACACTATTGGGTTTGTTTAGATGTGTGTAAAGTTGGAACCTCCTGGTAGAGGCAGCCAGGCAAAGTCCTAAAAAATAGTGGTAAATAGATGAGTGAGTAAGTGGGTGGGTGAGTAAGTTGGATGGGTGGCTAAGTAAATAGGTGGGTGGATGGTTGAGTGGTTGGCGTAAGTGGGTGGGGGATGGTTGAGTGAGTGAGTGGCCAAGTTAGTGGGTGGGTGGATGGTTGAGTGGTTGGCTGAGTAAGTGGGTGGGGGATGGTTGAGTGAGTGAGTGGCCAAGTTAGTGGGTGGGTGGATGGTTGAGTGGTTGGCTGAGTAAGCGGGTGGGTGAATGGTTGAGTGGTTGGCTGAGTAAGCGGGTGGGTGGATGGTTGAGTAAGTGGTTGGGCTGAGTAAGTGGGTCGGGTGGATGGTTGAGTAAGTAAGTGGGCAGTGTGGATGGTTGAGTGAGTATATGGTTGGGTAAGCGAGTGACTGAGTAAGTGGGTGGGTGGATGGTTGAGTGGTTGGCTGAGTAAGCGGGTGGGTTGATGGTTGAATGAGTGGGTGAGTGGATGGGTAAGTAGGGTGGTTGGATGTTGAATAGGTGAATAAGTGGTTGGATAATGAAGTGAGTGAGTGAGTGGGGCAGGTGAGTGGGTGAGTGAGTGAGTGAGTGGTTGGCTGAGTAAGCGGGTGGGTGGATGGTTGAATCAGTGGGTGAGTGGTTGGATAATGGAGTGAGTGAGTGAGTGAGTGGTTGGCTGAGTAAGCGGGTGGGTGGATGGTTGAATCAGTGGGTGAGTGGTTGGATAATGGAGTGAGTGAGTGGTTGAGTGAGTGGTTGGCTGAGTAAGCTGGGTGGGTGGATGGTTGAATCAGTGGGTGAGTGGTTGGATAATGAAGTGAGTGAGTGAGTGAGTGGTTGGAGTGGGTGAGTGCAGTGATTGAGTGGATGGTGAGTGGTGGTGGCTGAGTAAGCGGTGGGTGGATGGTTGAATCAGTGGGTGAGTGGTTGGATAATGAAGTGAGTGATGAGTGGGCAGGTGGATGGTTGGGTGAGTGAGTGAGTGGTTGGCTGAGTAAGCAGGGTGGGTGGATGGTTTTGAATCAGTGGGTGAGTGGTTGGATAATGAAGTGAGTGAGTGAGTGGTTGGCTGAGTAAGCGGGTGGTGGATGGTTGAATCAGTGGTGAGTGTTTGGATAATGAAGTGGGTGAGTGAGTGGTTGGCTGAGTAAGCGGGTGGGTGGATGGTTGAATCAGTGGGGAGTGAGTGTTTGGATAATGAAGTGGGTGAGTGAGTGGTTGGCTGAGTAAGCGGGTGGGTGGATGGTTGAATCAGTGGGTGAGTGGTTGATAATGAATGAGTGAGTGAGTGAGTGAGTGAGTAGCGGGTGGGTGGATGGTTGATGTGTGGGTGAGTGGTGGATGGAGTGAGTGGTGGTGTTGCTGAGTAAGCGGGTGGGTGGATGGTTGTGGTTGAATGAGTGTGAGTGAGTGAGTGGTGGCAGTGGGTGAGTGGTTGGGAGTAATGGAGTGAGTGAGTGAGTGGTGAGTGTGGCTGAGTAAGCGGGTGGGTGGATGGTTGAATCAGTGGGTGAGTGGTGAGTGGATAATGGTGAGTGGAGTGGCAGGTGGTGTTGGGTGAGTGAGTGAGTGGTTGGCTGAGTAAGCGGGTGGGTGGATGGTTGAATCAGTGGGTGAGTGGTTGGATATGAAGTGAGTGAGTGAGTGAGTGAGTTGGTTGGCTGAGTAAGCGGGTGGGTGGATGGTTGAATCAGTGGGTGAGTGGTTGGATAATGGAGTGAGTGAGTGAGTGGTTGCTTGAGTGGGTGGGTGGGGTGAGTGTGATGGGAGTGAGTTGGCTGAGTAAGCGGGTGGGTGGATGGTTGAATCAGTGGGTTGAGTGGTTGGATAATGAAGTGAGTGAGTGAGTGGTAACGGGTGGGTGGATGGTTCATGAGTGAAGCGTGTAAGCGGTGGGTGGGGGATGGTTGAATCAGTGGGTGAGTGGTTGGTTGGATAATGGAGTGAGTGAGTGAGTGGGCAGGGTGGATGGTTGAATCAGGTGAGTGAGTGTGGAGTGAGTGAGTGAGTGGTTGGCTGAGTAAGCGGGTGGGTGGGGATGGTTGAATCAGTGGGTTGAGTGGTTGGATAATAAGGAGTGAAGTGAGTGAGTGAGTGGTTGGCTGAGTAAGCGGGTGGGTGGATGGTTGAATCAGTGGGTGAGTGGTTGGATAATGGAGTGAGTGAGTGAGTGGTTGGCTGAGTAAGCGGGTGGGTGGATGGTTGAATCAGTGGGTGAGTGGTTGGATAATGGGCAGGTGGGTGAGTGAGTGAGTGAGTGAGTGAGTGGTTGGCTGAGTAAGTCGGGTGGGTGGATGGTTGAATCAGTGGGTGAGTGGTTGGATAATGGAGTGAGTGAGTGAGTGGTTGGCTGAGTAAGCGGGTGGGTGGATGGTTGAATCAGTGGGTGATTGGTTTGGTATAATGAATGTGAGTGAGTGAGTGAGGAAGTGAGTGTTGGCTGAGTAAGCGGGTGGGTGGATGGTTGAATCAGTGGGTGAGTGGTTGGATAATGGAGTGAGTGAGTGGCTGCTGGCGGTGGGTGGATGGTTGAATCAGTGGGTGAGTTGGATAATGTGAGTGAGTGAGTGAGTGAGTGGTTGGCTGAGTAAGCGGGTGGGTGGATGGTTGAATCAGTGGGTGAGTGGTTGGATAATGGAGTGAGTGGGGGCAGGTGAGTGAGTGAGTGGTTGGCTGAGTAAGCGGGTGGGTGGATGGTTGGTTGAATCAGTGGGTGAGTGGTTGGATAATGGAGTGAGTGAGTGAGTGAGGTGGTTGGCTGAGTAAGCGGGTGGGTGGATGGTTGAATCAGTGGGTGAGTGGTTGATAATGTGTAAGTGCTGAGGATGGTTGAGTGGTTGGAAAGCGGGTGGGTGGTTGGCTGAGTGAGTGGGGTGAGTGGGTTGGATTGGAGTGGTGGTTGGTGAGTGAGTGAGTGAGTGAGTGGTTGGCTGAGTAAGCGGTAGAGTGGGTGGATGGTTGAATCAGTGGGTGAGTGGTTGGATAATGAAGTGAGTGAGTGAGTGAGGTTGGCTGAGTAAGGATGAGTGAGTGAGTGAGGCGGGTGGGTGGATGGTTGAATCAGTGGGTGGTGAGTGGTTGGATAATGGATGAGTGAATGACTGAGTGAGTGGGATAATCAGTGATGGTTGAATCATTGGTTGATAATGAGTGAGTGGTTGGCTGAGTAAGCGGGTGGGTGGATGGTGTTGAATCAGTGGGTGAGTGGTTGGATAATGGAGTGGTGGAGTGAGTGAGTGAGTGAGTGGTTGGCTGAGTAAGCGGGTGGGTGGATGGTTTGAATCAGTGGGTGAGTGGTTGGATGGTTGAATGAAGTGAGTGAGTGTGAGTGAGTGAGTGGTGGCTGAGTAAATAAGCGGGTGGGGTGGATGGTTGAAAATCAGTGGGTGAGTGGTTGGATAAATGAAGTGAGTGAGTGAGTGAGTGGTTGGCTGAGTAAGCGGGGTGGGTGGATGGTTTGAATCAGTGGGTGAGTGGTTGGATAATGAGTGAGTGAGTGAGTGGTTGCTGAGTAAGGGTGGGTGGATGGTTGAATCAGTGGGTGAGTGAGTGGTGAGTGATGAGTGGTGGTGGCTGAGTAAGCAGGGTGGGTGGATGGTTGAATCAGTGGGTGAGTGGTTTTGGATAATGGAGTGAGTGAGTGAGTGAGTGGTTGGCTGAGTAAGCGGGTGGGTGGATGGATGGTTGAATCAGTGGGTGAGTGGTTGGATAATGGTGAAGTGAGTGAGTGAGTGGTTGGAGTAAGGGCAGGGGTGGGGGGATGGTTGGGTGAGTGGTGATGAGTGAGTGGGAGTGAGTGAGTGAGTTGGCTGAGTAAGCAGGTGGGTGGATGGTTGAAATCAGTGGGTGAGTGGTTGGGATAATGGTTTGAGTGAGTGAGTGAGTGATGTGGTGAGTGAGTGGTGAGTGGTGAGTAAGCTGGTGGGTGGGTTGAACATGGTTTGAAATCAGTGGGTGAGTGGTTGGATAATGGAGTGAGTGAGTGGTGACTGGTTGGCTGAGTAAGCGGGTGGGTGGATGGTTGAATCAGTGGGTCAGTGGTTGGATAATGAAGTGAGTGAGTGAGTGGTTGGCTGAGTAAGCGGGTGGGTGGGATGGTTGAATCAGTGGGTGAGTGGTTGGATAATGGAAGTGAGTGAGTGAGTGGGCAGTGTGGATGGTTGGGTGAGTGAGTGAGTGAGTGAGTGAGTGGTTGGCTGAGTAAGCGGGTGGGTGGATGGTTGAATCAGTGGGTGAGTGGTTGGATAATGAAGTGAGTGAGTGAGTGGTTGGCCTGAGTAAGCGGGTGGGTGGATGGTTTGAATCAGTGGGGTGAGTGGTTGGATAATGAAGTGAGTGAGTGGGTGAGTGAGTGGTTGGCTGGTAAGCGGGTGGGTGGATGGTTGAATCAGTGGGTGAGTGGTTGGGATAATGAAGTGAGTGAGTGAGTGGTTGGCTGAGTAAGCGGGTGGGTGGATGGTTGAATCAGTGGGTGAGTGGTTGGATAATGGGTGGATGTGAGTGAGTGGAGTGAGTGAGTGAGTGGTTGGCTGAGGTAAGCGGGTGGTGGGATGGTTTGAATCAGTGGGTGAGTGGTTGGATAATGAAGTGAGTGAGTGAGTGGTTGGCTGAGTAGTAAGCGGGTGGGTGGGTGGATGGTTGAATCAGTGGGTGAGTGGTTGGATAATGGAGTAGTGATGTGAGTGAGTGAGTGGGCAGGTGGATGGTTGGTGAGTGAGTGGTGAGTGAGTGAGTGGTTGGCTGAGTAAGCGGGTGGGTGGATGGTTGAATCAGTGGGTGAGTGGTTGGATAATGGAGTGAGTGAGTGAGTGAGTGGTTGGCTGAGTAAGCGGGTGGGTGGATGGTTGAATCAGTGGGTGAGTGGTTGGATAATGGAGTGAGTGAGTGAGTGGTTGGCTGAGTAAGCGGGTGGGTGGATGGTTGAATCAGTGGGTGAGTGGTTGGATAATGGAGTGAGTGAGTGAGTGGTTGGCTGAGTAAGCGGGTGGGGTGGATGGTTGAATCAGTGGGTGAGTGGTTGGATAATGGAGTGAGTGAGTGAGTGGTTGGCTGAGTAAGCGGGTGGGTGGATGGTTGAATCAGTGGGTGAGTGGTTGGATAATGGAGTGAGTGAGTGAGTGGTTGGCTGAGTAAGCGGGTGGGTGGATGGTTGAATCAGTGGGTGAGTGGTTGGATAATGGAGTGAGTGAGTGAGTGGTTGGCTGAGTAAGCGGGTGGGTGGGATGGTTGAATCAGTGGGTGAGTGGTTGGATAATGGAGTGAGTGAGTGAGTGGTTTGGTTGAACAGAGTTTAGCATGTAGAACATGTGTGTTGTATATTTTGTTGATATTCAGTTTTTACAGTGAGGTAAAAAATGATTTGATCCCCTGCTGATTTTGTACGTTTGCCCACTGACAGTAATGATCAGTCTATAATTTTAATGTTGATTTATTTTAACAGCCAGAAACAGAATAACAACAATAACATCCACAAAAACCACATTTCAAAAAAGCTATAGATTGGTTTGCAAAACGAGACTTTTGTATTGGTATTGTTAAGGAACCCTTTGTTGGAAGTTCAGACATATTATTTTGAAGTTTTCCACCAGGTTTACACGCGTCTCAGCAGGGATTTGTCCCACTCCTCTATGCAGATCCTCTCCAAGTCGTAAAGGTTTTAGAATAATGTTTGGCAACTCAAACCTTCAGCTTCCTCTACAGATTTTCTATGGGATTACGGTTTTACAGACTTACTAGGCCACCTCAGGACATTATTGAGCATTTTCTTGATCAAACTTCTTTCTAATCCAACATTTGATAGTACATGGCCCCAGCCATTGTTCCTTTGATGCAGTGAAGTTGTCCTGTCCCCTCAGCAGCAAAACAGCCCCAAAGCATAATGCCACCTGTGTTTTTGTTGGTGGTGATGGTGTTCTTGGGTTTATAGGCAGCATTCTGCTCAGCATTTCTGCTCTTATCTAATCTCAACACTTGACCCAGTTCTCCTTTTAATCATTCAGATGTTCAGACGGGTCTGTACATGTGCATTCTTGAGCAGGGGAACCTTGTGGGCGCTGCAGGATTTCAGTCCTTTACCAGGGGTTTTCTTGGCGACTATATTCCCAGCTGCTTTGAGATCATTGACAAGATCCTTCTGTGTAGTTTTTGGTTGATTTCTCATGGTTCTCATGCTCATTAAAACTCCATGAGGTGAGATCTGGCATGAAGCCCCAGACTAGGGAGCTTTACAGTTTGGTGTTTCTTCTATTTGTGCTAATCGCACCAACTGTGATCTGGTAGTCCATCTCAGCCTTGTGTAGGTCTACAATCTTGTCCCGGACATCTTTGGACATTAAAATGCAAATCAGTTTATAACTTTTTTTTTTTTAAATGTGTTTTTCTGTATGTTGTTTTTCTGTCTCTTACTGTTAGAATAAATGTTTCAGTGGGCAAACATACAAAATAGGCAAGAGAAGAATCATTTTTTCCATCACTCCAAGTCATCAACTAGTTATTAATTTCATGGTGGCATGAGGTGAGGACTAAAGTGTGGATGTTTCAACACACTGACTCTTGCTGGTTAGTTTTTTAATTCCGTCTGAATTGAGCAGTTTTCCCAGCTGACCTGATCGTGTTGCGCCTCTTTCATGTAGCCTGGGCTGCATCTGCTGTACGTGACAAATCGAGCTCTAGAAACCTACCCTCCCCCAGCCCCACCCCCGAGACCGAGGCATCGCTGTGAGCCTGGGCTTACCTGGGCCTCTGTACGCAAACCCCAGGCTGTACGTGAGGAGATTACGGCTACAGTGTGTTGTGCTGCTTGTGTGCCGCTTGATGCTAACTCGGTTCATGCTAATCACAGCTTTGAGTTTGAAGTGGTAAACAGCAGCATGGTGTGGTCTCATTGTGCAGTTAAACAGCAACTCCTGTTCAAGTACCTCACAGTGAAAACGTCAATGTTCAGACGTGCGTATGTATCCATAAGCATAAAGACACATCAGATTCCACACAGCTGGTAAAGAAGGTGAAGGAGCTTCCTGAAGTTCTCCAAAGACCTGACCACTGTGATGAGGTGCAGGTGCAATCTTGTGGATCTACAGACAGACCGAAAACAACAATCGCTACAGACATCTTCGGTTCAAACCTCACATCGCGTTTTTGCACTGTCGGGGAGCTGAACCCGCTACATGTGAGCAGAATCTCTCACTATCTCTTATCCGTCTCTCTCTCTCTCTCTCGCTCTTTATTCAATCCCTGTAATATTATTTTATTACGTTATTTGAACTTATCTGCTCGGTCAGGGAATTGGTTGCCATTCCCTCTCTAACTCCTCATGAAGGTTTTTTTTTCAAGTGTTGGATTTTGCTGGTAGTCCTGATGGTGAGGACATCGTTGGTCTCTTGTAATAAACTGACAGATTTTATTCTTCATTTATCCGGAATTGTTACTCCAACCCTACATATGACGTCTCTCAAACTGCACTGTGGTGGAAGCTCTGCCCACTGACCTCATCGGTTCCCACTTGAGAATAGCAAAGAATTTAAGCCCGGTTAAGAGCCGGGATCTTAGCTTTTATTAAAGTGCAGTTCCTGGTTGGGCTCTGGCCCCGGTGGAAAAGCAGTAACACTAACGTCTGCAGTGAAGCGCTGTGGTAGGGCATCAGGAGCTGGAGCAGCTCTGCTACAAACGGCACCAAGGCTCTAAACACCAGCGAATAACCCTGAGATACCAGGATGAAATAGAGGAGATCAGGATGTCAGCGGGAGAGAAACTGACTCTGCACTGAAGATCCATCAGAGGAACATCATCCAGTCACGACTACTGTTATTTTCTTAAACACATCATTGTTTTTGCTTATGAATACATACAGTACGCAATAGAGGTAGTTTATAAGCATTTGCCTAAAGGAAATAAGCCCCGCCTCTTCTGTGTCCCCGCTATGGTCTGGCACTCGGGTCTGATGCAAACCCGTGACTTTTATAATCGATCAAATTAAAAGAATAAATCTTTTCTAGTGGTTCTGTAAATTATGGAGTTGCTCTTTAATGGTTCAGTTGAGACTTGACTCATTCTTCTTTTTGTTTATTAGCAATTAATCAGCTGTGTGTAAAGACAAAGCCAGCTCTAGTGTGTAGGACGGAGGTGAGAATGAGTGTGTGTGCAATCTTTTTTTTTTTTTTTACTGACTACTGACCCCACACGATGATCACATGTGGCTGTCACTAGATATATTTGTGCATCTGTTTTTATTTCAATTTCCAAAAGAAAAAAGTGTTGCCCCGGTGCCCCGATCCTGCCTCTAAACCAGCTCCAAATCCTTGCTGGTCTCCAGTGGGAACCAATGACGTCATTAAATGGAGCTTTTTTTAGAAGCACCAGATAAATGAAGAAGAAGAATTAAATCGGTCAGTTTTATTAGTGATGGACAGAAGAGAGTAACGCTCTTCTCACCATCAGGACCACCAGCAAAATCCAACAAAAACTAGGAAGTAACACAAGAAAAAAAAGTATGTATATGAGGAGGAGTAAAAAATAAAAAAGTGATATAATGCAGGGATGCTGGTGACGTATCGGATTCTGATCCCCGACAGTGCAAACGACAGGACCAGCCCAAGGGAGAGTTTACCGGTTCTGGAATCACAGATGGACTTTCACAGATGGCTGTGGGGGGCGGGGCTAGAGAAATGACTGACAGGAGATGAGAAGAAATTCCTTCAAATTTTTTTACCCACATGATTCACAAAAATTTCATTCAGATTCTATCCATTTAATGGGGTTATTAGCAGGGCGATTATTTATCTGGTGTAAAGGATCAGTGTGGGGATCAGTCACATCCCTCCGACATTCGCTCCAGGTCCTGCAGCTGTGATAAGGTCCATGTTGCTAACAGATGGCAATGGAAGTGTATGACCACCAGATTAGCAAGGTGCCAAAATTTATATAATTTCTATATATTATATAAACTGATCAGAGATCTCAGAGGGGGCGTGGCTTAGAGGCGGGGCTAAGACCTTATAGACATCTAGTTTATAACCCTGTATCTGAGGATACATTTAGCATGCTAAACTGGTGGCCATTAGCTGCCATTATTTAAGAGATTTTGTTATTGAAATCAACCGAATGTTTTCTGTTTCCAGAGCGAGAACCACCAGCGACACCTAACGCCTCGACACCCACAGCAGGGACCCAGACCGCAACTGTTTACAGCACAGACTCTGACGAGCGAGTGTGTCCTCTCTCTCTCTTTCTCACACACCCACACACACACACACACACACCAGCAGAGCAGCGCCGCGCCGGACTGGAGCGCACTGCCGCGGCTTCTTTAACCATTTTTTATAAAAAAGGTTTTGTGTTCCACGAACTCGGACGTGGTTTTGAAGCACCGCTAGTTCGTAACGTGTGTTTTTTTTTAATTAGAAGCGCCCTTTATTTCTAAATACTTTATTTTTTTATATCAGAGTGAATTTTCTGAGAATTTCAGCTTGAATTTAAACGCCCCGAAGTATTTTTGATAAGTTCACATGCTTCATGAGAAACGAGAGAATAAAAAGGAGAAACGTCTTAAGAAGGTGGTCTGTAGTGAAGCACAACGCTGTGTTGTGTAAGGTGTGTGTGAGGTGTGTGTGTCGGTGTGCTGTGTGATCGGCTCCTGTATAATAAAACGCTGTTTTTTTAATGAAACGAACGACTAATTATTGTGGGGGGTGGGGGTAAGCATGAATATGCGAGTAAGCACGTTGTTTTTGTTTTCTTGTTGCACTGTAATCCACATTTATTTAAACATATTTACACACACACACACACACACACTGCTCTGTTTAGAGCTGTTCCATCAAGAGCGACACTAAACATTCAGCTTGAAATGCATTGTTATATTAACTCGGTTTAACTCAGGGGTCCCCAAACTTTTTTCTGTTCAAGAGGAAGTGATGGTGCTGTGGTTAAGGTATTGGACTGATACCTGAAAGATCAGGGTTCGATTCCCAGCATCACCAAGCTACCATCGATGGGCCCCTGAGCACGACCCCCATTTGCTGCGTTGTATTGAAGAGTAAATGAAACCTACGTCACTTTGGAGAAGGGCGTCTGCTAAAATACTGTAGATGTTCAGGCCACGTTGATTGTAATTGCGGGGGTGGGGTTGGTCTGATGATGATTGTAAATGTAATTACTGTTTTATATGATGGCAGATGAGACAGACAGCCGTTTCTTTACATCGAACTGAAAATCATCACTCGTCCACTTTCAGTTACATTTCCTCCTTTCTCAATGGACTTTTCTCTCGGCTGTTTCACTGTTGGCTCATGTTCTTACTGCTCGTTATGGCTCGTTATGATGGCTGTATGACAGCATTCCGTCTCTGGAGAATAGACCAAATAATGAATCTACTCTAATAACTGAGGGGGGCTTTTAGTTTAGTTTAAAGGGCAACCTTTATTATTGAATACGGATATGAAATGATGCCTCTGGTGTTGTTTAGAGGGCAGATAGGAATGTGGGTGTGGGTCTATATCCGGGCCACAGTTTAGGGACTCCTGGTTTTAACATTCACTTTGAGTTAAATCCCACAAAAAGTAAAAATTTGAATTTATTTAATTTTCCTTTTTATTCAATAAATGTTTTTTACATTCATTCATAAAAGGTTAAACAAACATTCATAAAAGGTTAAACATTAAACACGCTGCCATGATTTACATCAGGTTATTGAGAGAGAGAGAGAGAGAGAGAGAGAGAGAGAGAGAGAGAGAGAGAGAGAGAATTAGCCGAAGTTTAAAGAGAGCGACTGCGAGTTTTCCAGAACTAATTTGACGTATGAGATCATGTGACCTGACGTCACACGGCTTCCCGTTGTTGATTAAACACTTCAGCCGATATAAGACGACAGGGTGGGTGGAGTTTCCTGGTCACATGACTCTTAAAGCCGTGAATAAGCTGTTGCTATGGAAACGATTTTAGAGTGAGCCTTTTTTTTTTTCATTATTAATAAAAACACATTCTGACCAATCAGAGTCCAGATCTCGGTATCAGTGAAACGAAGAGGCTGTAGAAGGTTTTTAATAGTCACAATAGACAAGGTTTAATAAAAACCGGACATTTTAAACATAACATTTTAATGATAACAAAATTTGGCAAATGTTTATATGGGTTCTAAGTGTTCACAGAGTGTGAGTGACCCCCAGTGGTGTTCTAGAACTGTGTCTCGACGTAGTTTAGAAGATCATGGGAGGAACACCGCTTCCAAACAGCAGCCTCCAGGAGGACGGGATTCTCCAGGGAACAGAGTCCTGAACCTGAGACAGAAAACACAACTGTTCCTCTGTCGTCATCATCATCATCATCATCACCACTAATGAGCCAAACGCCAGCAGCTGAACAGAGATAAAATACAGTAAAATCAGCAGTAACTTCATTCCGCCTAAACACAAGAATGCAGTAAAATCCACCAGTCAGCCACAGTGTCGAGGAGGAGCTGATGAAACCATCCACCGAAGCTATTTACAATGTCGCAGATCCGAACCTGCTACATCACCACCATTCAGCTCTCGTTTTTTTCTCTGTTTTAATCGGTGTATTAATAAATTATTTTTTTCAAAACTTGTTATCCACTCAGTTGGTGAATCTGTTAAACTCTGTGGTTGCCACTCCCTCACTAACTCCTCGTATACATGCTTTTTTTCTGGCACTACTTTCTAGTTCTTGTTGGATTTTGCAGGTGGTCCTGATGGTGAGGAGAGAGTTGGTCTCTTCTGTCCATCACTAATAAACTGACCGATTTATTTCTTCTTCTTCTTTATTTATCTGGTGGTGTTTCCATCATCAGTTTATAAAAACTGCGCTCTGTGATGGAAGCTCCGTCTGTGCTGTTCGAGTGCCTGAGGAATCTGCTGGACAAACTGCTGCTCTCTAAAGAATCCACCTGAAATCGTACAGGATTTAAAGGATCTACTGCTCATGTTTTAGTGTCAGATCCCACAGCACACCTTTAAATGATTAGTCAGGTGACTTTAAGCTCATGGCTAATATAAAACCACACACAGACTGAGTCACTGACCGCTGTGTCCAGCAGGCGGAGCCAGTCGTTCAGGTGATTGACAAGAGTGAAGGCATCAGGAACGTTGTCGCCTTCAGAGCAGAACAACAGCAGAACCGCCATGGAAATGTTTTCACTGCAGCTGAAGACACAAATAACACACACACACACACACACACACACACACTTTAAAGTCCTCAGTCATTCAGCTATATTCAGAGAAATAGAGCGAGAGAGAAATTAAAAGAGACAAAGAGAGAAGTGGAGAAAGAGAGAAAAGAGAGAGAAAAAAGAGATAGCGATTAAAAGTAATATGTTTCTGAAGTGTGTTTGGTTCAGTACCAGTCGTTGAACAGCGCTTTGGTAACTCCACCCCCTGGGATGTAGAGCCGCTGTCTGTCTGACTCTGTCACACCGGGAAAAGCGCTCACTCTCTCCATCTCCCTCCATCCCAACCCCCGCAGCGTCTCCTGAGTGCCGTCCTGCACAGCCGGCGTGAGCAGGTACCTCAGTGGAGAGCTGCTTCACCACAATAACAGCGGAATGTCAGAACAAACCCCAGCGGGTGCTGACCGAACAGTCTCATTAACACAACCGGCGGGTTGTACCTGAGGAGCTGCTGGTCGTCTCGGTGATGTGCGTGACAGCTGGACAGCAGCACCGTCCGCCAAAATCCACTCGTCTTCATCCAGGACAGCAGCAGCTTACGGAAACATCTCAACTTTGTCTGGAACGTCAAAATGAAGCAGGATTTAGAGGTGATGATGATGATGATGTCTTTAATCCTCTTCCTCCTCATCATCATCATCATCTTTATTATTATTGAACCTATTAGTAAAGGGTACATATCAAGTACACAAACATGGATTCCGGTGACGGCATTTCAGCCAATCAGCATCCAGGAACTGACCTGCAGCCCCGCCCACCTGTAATGTGATCTATTCAGTGTTGTCATTCTCGATCCTGTTGAAGTTGTGGTGTACGTTGCCATGGAAACAATCAGACACTAACAGGACGTGGATTTACTGTAGAAACTAGTCATTTCCTGTTGTCGTTTCCATACTAGCAGCTATAAACCGTCAGTTCACTTTTACACGGTCGCTATAGAAACACTATAGACTCACCGGTAAGACAGGTGACCGAATCTGCAGAACAGCCAATCGCAGATCAGCGCGACAGTAAACTAGTGAAAGAAAGGAGAAAAAAATATTTTTAGTGCCCTATGTAGTGCACTTTTTAAGCAGTAGAACGTAATCTGGTATGCTGTACATTATTTTAGTGCCCTATGTAGTGCACACTACCTAGGGTGTGTGTGTGTATATGCGATATGCTGTGGCGCCCTTGGGAGTCGTTTTGTCTGGCATAGGCCATCAGATAGATGATATTCCATGAATTATAACCTAATTATAAATTATAACCCTCTACTAAGCAGCTAGTGCACTTAATAGGGGGTAGTGCCAATTCTTATTAGTCTGTGTGGAACTGCATGTGTCCTGTTACATGAGGTGTTGATGTTCTAATCCCTCTCATGAAAAGAGCTGAGACAGGGGTTGGTGTGTGTGTGTGTGTGTGTGTGTGTGTGTGTGTGTGTGTGTGTGTGTGATCAGACCTTCAGCGTTAGTGCTGAGCATGGCCATGTCCTGCTCTCCTCTGCTGTATGGGTTATTTCCCGTCATGGGGATCAGACAGTCTGTGTGAAAGTGTCCGACTCTCGGCATGTCCAGCGTGGAGATGATCAAATCCACAGCCAGCTGACCCACATTTCCCACCGACACAGCCGGCTGAAAACACCAACACCATTACACAAACACTGTTACATCATCAATACAACAACGTGTGTGTGTGTGTGTGTGTTATAAACTCACCGTTATTAATGTAAAGCCTTTAAAACTCGGAGTTTGCTCTCCCGTCGGCACGAACATGATAATTGATCTCTTTATTTACTGACAATTGATCAATTCGGCGGAGATTTTGAGTCTCGCGCGTTTTAGTTTCACATTTAAACCCGGAATCACGGAGACTTACAGAAGTTCCAGGAAAGCCACTCACCGGCACAGGCCGCCCTGCTCACCGCCTGATTAAAACTATTAATACGAAGAGGAAAAAGCGATATATTTAATGTAAATGTATTTTATATTAACAGTAATGTGTCTATACTGATATAGGGGTTTATTTTAATAAATGTGTAAGTAGAAAGCGCTTATTTATAGAGCGGATGAATTTTGAACAGGCAGCTGACAGTGAGTTAGAGAACGAGACCAACATTACAAGATTAAAGTTTCCAAAAAAAGATTTACGTCTTCACATTGATTTTTTACAATCGCCAGGACGCATTTTTAAATACTTTTAAGTCTCTTGCAAAAGTCTTTACACAATCTTGCTAACCTAAGTTCAGCTTGGCACATAAGGGGCCTCATGTATCAACGCTGCGTTCGTACAAAAACCCTGCGCTCACGGTCGGATTTACGCTAACTTCGTACCTGGTTTTTGTCCATTGGCGCCTCCTAGAGTCAAATAGGTGAAATTGGACGCACTGGACTGCAAAGTTTTCTACAGGTCTATTGCTATTAATTTGTTAATTGATCAAATTGACATCATATGTTTTTAATTATGCAATTAAGTAAGAACATATAAAAGCATGTGTAAATTAAAACAACCCTTTAGTCTATGGCTATGGCAGCTGTATAGGACAGGATCATCTGCATGTCTACCAGGCATATAAGGTTCCCGTACGATGCAGTTGACCAGCTAAACAATAAAGGGCGGTTTTCAGCGGTAGCCGGTTTTCCTAATGTAATCAGAGCGATCCACTGCACACACGTTGGTATAAAGGCGCCGTCTGAGGAAGATTTCGCCTGCGTAAATCAAAAACATTTCCATTAAATTAATGTACAGATACTATGTAAAGTGGTCTGGGTCAACCCATGATTTATACACCCTTACAAACAGCATAGGCTCCAAGCTGGCAGGGTGACCGATGGGTGGCTTACTGGCGAGTGATGCGTTGATGGTCCTATCAAGTCAAGTCCCCTTTATTTCTTCAGCGCTTTTAACAATCAGGATTATTTTAAATCAGCTTTACAGAATTACATCAGAAACAACAATATTAAACATTCATTAAACAGTCCATTTGATTAATATCTATAAAAACAAGAGGAACTGCCTTATTGTCTCCAAGTGATGGTGGCGCCGGTGAGCTCGGAATAACAAAGAACAGTATGTTAGTGTAGATACAATTCGACTGGTGATAAACAAATATATTATGTGTTATTGATGATGTTTCCCGGTTCGGGTTGACCTGATTATTGCATCCTGACAATCCTTTAACGGATTTGAATAATACAAATGTGTGTATTATGTGTAAATCGGGTTAAAGAGATGTGTCTTTAATCTAGTGTTAAACTGACAGAGTGTGTCTGCCTCCCGAACAGTGCAGGGGAAACTATTCCAAAAACACCATGTAAGTGTTAATTTTTTTGTGAGTTTAATTATTCAACTGCCTATCAGGAGACCGCGGTTATTCACTAAGGACGTGGCTGTTAACCCCCCTCACCAACCCACAACCTGACAGAGAGCACAGATACAATGATGCACATTCCCGCACTGGGTCAGTCGTAGAGCGGGCCTGAATATTACCCTGGGGGGGGGGGGGCTGCAGACCTGTGGTGTGTTGCACAATGTCACGCACAGACACGGCTTACCACTTTGGTGAGGATGTGGCAATGCCAGATGACCCCAACCCACAATAGAATTCCTTCCGCACTTTGTCTTTGCGCAGCAGTTCTCAGTTTAACTTCCACCTCTATGTCAGATTATTTCTTTTTAAGCTCGGTTACAGTGCCATTTTCAGTCCCGTCCCCCACTTGACTGTGTCTGCCTTTGTGTTTGTTATTAATTCCAGAGGACAAACCTTCCAAAGAGGATTTTTTTTTTCCTCGTTTCTACCTCTGATAGTAGCACCTCCAATTCCCTTTCCGTAAAGTTTACATTCTTGCTTGATTCCATTTTCTTGCTGTTTGATTTTGGACTCATTACATCAATGTATAAATGAATGCATTTGAGGGTGGAGTTTAATACTCAATACTCAATTTTAAACTTAAATTTTTTTGGGAATCGAACCCAGGACATCGTCCTGTGAGGCAGCAGTGCTAACCACTAAGCCACCACGCTGCCCCTAGTTCGCATTCACAACTAAACTAAAACTATTAAAACACTTCATACATGTCCTACTACAGCATTTGGCAGACGTCCTTATCCAGAGAAACATTTATTTTAGTATAGGGGTTAAGAGCCGTGCTTAGGGGCCCAGAAAAGTAACTTAGTAGCAATCAAACTACTCACTCTGCTCTATTGACCCAAGACTACAGTTTACCTCGCATTAATTACCACCACTGCACTCCTGCCATTTGTATCAAGAAGCAGCCCCAATGTTATCAAGCAGACCAATGCATTTATTTCAAGTCTGACTTAATCCAAAGAAGCCCAGAACCCAGCAGCCCAATCTGGCAACCCTGGCTGCAGTCGCCTGCGCTCTGAAAGTGGATGAATCTCAAATAAATACAACTGATGGATTGATTGATTTACCAGCAAGTGTAATTTATCAGACCTATTTATCATTCATATTTCATTCATATAGAAAATGACACCATTTTCACTTCTTTCACTTCTAATTTATCTGTCTGATTAATATCGTTCACCTCCATGACCAAGTGAATCTTTTTCTAAGCAGTAGATACGTGTGAAGGACAGATTCAACGTTCACACCGTTTTTTCCCCATGATGCCTGACTCGTGAGTATATATATATATATATATATATATATATATATATATATTGTGATGTAGATGAAATTCTTTGGCCAGATATAATCGACATAATCAATAAAAATAGTTTTCTGTGATTGCAACGCATTCATTTATTCATTCTTTAATTTTTTTGTAATTAAATCGTTAAAGGCCGCTGCCGTGGTTTGTGCGGTTTAAGGCGCCGGCACCCACATGTGCAAGTTGCTGTGCTTTGGCAACCCGGGTTCAATTCCGGGCTCGGGTCCTTCTCAGTACCACCGCTCTTTCTCTCCCGCTCTCTATCTTCTCCGTTTCATCCCTCTGTCCTATCAATAAAAGCACAAAAAAAAATCTTCAAAAAGAACTATCGTTAAACATGTATTTTATTTCAAGTCTTTAAATATTTTATTAAATCAACAGAGGAAGTATTTGTAGTTTTGATGTCAGTATCTATAAATGTATTAGTAGTGCTGGAAAAAAAAAAAGATCCACTTCAGTTAAAGTTTTTTCTTCTTACAAATAACTCGCTCGAGTAGAAATACTGAAAATCCCACGACTTAAATAAAAGTAAATCTGTATTTTTGTTAAAAAAACTACTGACGTTTTTGCGTTACAAAGTTTTTCAGTGTGTAAAATGGGATTTTAAAGCATTCAGATGAAAAAAAGGAAGTGGTCTGAATTCTGGAATTATGGGATGTTTTCTGTGCCTAAAACACACACAGTTACAGAATCTCTCCTAGTGGAGAAAAATTCTACAGTAATTAACGGCTCGTGTCTTTAACAGATCGTAAATATACACGACAGTCTGAAAGTTTGTCTAAAGTGAATGTAATATTCAGTCGAGTAGTTTGTGTTCTGGTACTTTTGGTTCTTTATGTAAAAGTTCCGTTAACTGATAATATTTTGTTGATGTTTTTTAGCTGCAACAGAATAAATGTTTGACATCTGAAGGGTTTTTTGCCTTAAATAAAACAAAACTTAAATAAAAATAATTGTATTATTATTTTGTGTCTGTCATTTAACTAAAAAGTTAGTAGAGTGTGTGTGTGTGTCTGTGTGTGTGTGGGTGTGTGGGTGTTTTTGGTCTTGAGCTGCAGTCGTGTTTGATTTTATTGTTTGGTGTTTCGACTCTGGCACGCAGAAGAACAAAATTACAGAAATGTTATACACACACACACACACACACACACACACACACTGCAGTTCAGCTGCTTTTATATTTCAGTCTGATGTAGAACCGGTTTCACTTCAGACCCATACACACAAAAGTTTTTACAAAAATCAGAGATCAAAGGATAAAACAAAAGAGTGCTGTGTAAAAGTAAACCACACACACACACACACACACACACACACACACACACACACACACACACACACCGGTCTGTGTATTTTCTGTCAGTCTCTCTCAGCTACAGTGACTGGAACATTAGCCTGAACACACACGCAGTCTGAAGCTGAACAGTGGAAATGTTTACAGTGTGTGTGTTTACAGTGTGTGTTTACAGTGTGTGTCTTTACAGTGTGTGTCTTTACAGTGTGTGTGTATTTTACAGAATTACATCAGAAACAACAATATTAAACATTCATTAAACAGTCCATTTGATTGATATCTATAAATTTAGAGTCTCTAACTAAGCAAGCCAGAGGCGACGGCGGCAAGGAACCAAAACTCCATCGGTGACAGAATGGAGAAAAAAACCTTGGGAGAACCAGGCTCAGTCGGGGGGGCAGTTCTCCTCTGAGCAGATAAACCAGTAGGTTACCCCATACTGCAGTAAAGTTTCCGTGGTCTTGTCCGGATGGTGGCTTAGAAGACAAGAAACACTGCCTTATTGTCTTAAAGTGATAAGTGTGTTTACAGTGAGTGTGTTTACGGTGAGTATTTACAGTGAGTATTTACAGTGAGTGTGTTTACAGTGAGTGTTTACAGTGAGTATTTACAGTGAGTGTGTTTATGGTGTGTTTAGGGTGTGTGTTTACAGTGAGTGTGTTTACAGTGAGTGTGTTTACATTGAGTGTGTTTACAGTGAGTGTTTACAGTGAGTATTTACAGTGAGTTGTGTTTACAGTGAGTGTGTTTACAGTGAGTGTGTTTACATTGAGTGTGTTTACAGTGAGTGTTTAAAGTGAGTATTTACAGTGAGTGTGTTTATGGTGTGTTTAGGGTGTGTGTTTACAGTGAGTGTGTTTACAGTGAGTGTGTTTACAGTGAGTGTTTACAGTGAGTGTGTTTATGGTGTGTTTAGGGTGTGTGTTTACAGTGAGTGTGTTTACAGTGAGTGTGTTTACAGTGAGTATTTATCAGGTTACAGTGAGTATTTACAGTGAGTGTGTTTTATGGTGTGTTTTGGGTGTGTGTTTACAGTGTGTGTTTACAGTGAGTGTGTTTACAGTGAGTATTTACAGTGAGTAGTTTTACGTGTATGTGTTTATGGTGTGTTTAGGGTGTGTGTTTACAGTGAGTGTGTTTACATTGAGTGTGTTTTACAGTGAGTATTTACAGTGAGTATTTACAGTGAGTGTGTTTATGGTGTGTGTTGTGTGTTTTTACAGTGAGTGTGTGTTTACAGTGAGTTTACAGTGAGTGTGTTTACAGTGAGTGTGTGTGTGTTACAGTGTGTGTGTGTTTACGTGTGTGTGTTGACAGTGTGTGGGTGTTTTTGTGGTGTGTTTTTACATTGTGTGTTTAAGGTGTGTGTGTCTGTGTTTACAGTGTCTGTGTTTACGGCTGTGTCTGTGTGCACAGTGTGTGTGTTTACAGCGTGTGTTTACTTGTATGTTAACATTGTGTGTGTTTACAGTGTGTGTTTACAGTGTGTGTGTTTAAGGTGTGTGTGTTCACACGGTATGTGTGTGTGTTTACAGTGTGTGTTTAGGTTTATGTTTACTTGGTGTGTGTTTACATGTGTGTGTGTGTTACATTGTGTGTTTACAGTGTGTGTTTTGTGTACAGTGTGTGTGTACTGTGTAAGGTGTGTGTGTTTACTGTGTGTGTGTGTGTGTTACAGTGTGTGTTTTCACAGTGTGAGTTTTTTTACAGTGTGGTGTGTTTACGATGTGTGTTTACAGTGTGTGTGTTTAAGGTGTGTGTGTTTTACATTGTATGTGTGTGTTTACGTGTGTGTGTTTGTGTTTACAGTGTTGTATGTTTACATTGTGTGTGTGTTCACAGTGTTTGTTTAGAGTGTGTGTTTTACTGTGTGTGTGTGTGTTTACTGTGTGTGTGTTTCAGTGTTGTTCACGTTGTGTGTTTACTGTGTGTGTGTGTTTTACAGTGTGTTTGTTTTTGCACACTGTTGTGTGTTTACAGTGTGTGTGTGTTGGTGTTTGTTCACAATGTGGGTGTTAACACATTGTGTGTGTGTGTTTACAGTGTGAGTGTATTTACAGTGTGTTGTTACAGTGTTTGTTTACAGTGTTTGTGTTTTTACAGTGTGTGTTACAGTGTGTTTATGGTGTGTTTACAGTGTGTGTGTTACAGTGTTGTTTACAGTGTGTTTTACAGTGTGTGTTTTACATGTTGGGTGTTTACTTGTGTGTTGCACAGTGTGTGTTTTACAGTGTGTGTTGTTACAGCATTGTGGTGTGTGTGTTTACATTGGTGTGTGTGTTACAGTGGTGTGTGGTGTTGACAGTGGGTGTGTTGTTACAATGTTGTGTGTGTGTGTGTGGTTTACACAGTGTGGTGTTTACTGTTTGTGTTTCACATGTGTGTGTGTGTTACACCGTGTTTACAGTGTTGTTACACAGTGTGTGTTTTGTGTGCTTCTACTGTGTGTGTGTTTACAGTGTGTGTGTTTTGTGTGTGTTTACACATGTGTGTGTTAACATTGTGTGTGTTTCACAGTGTGTGTTTACAGTGTGTGTTCACGTTGTGTGTTTACAGTGTGTGTGTGTTTACAGTGTGTTTACGTGTGTGTTACAGTGTGTGGTGTTGTGTTTACATGTGTGTTTACAGTGTGTGTGTTTACAGTGTGTGTTTTCACAGTGTGTGTTTACAGTGTGTGTTTACGATGTGTTTACAGTGTGTGTGTTTACAGTGTGTGTTTACGTTGTGTGTGTTTACACTGTGTGTGTTTACATTGTGTGTTGTTTACGTGTGTGTTACACAGTGTGTTACGTGTTTACAGTGTTGGTTTACAGTGTGTTGTTGACAGTGTGTGTGTTGTGTTTACACACATGTGTGTGTTGTGGTGTGTGTTTTACAATGTGTTTACAGTGTTTTACAGTGTGTTTACGGTGTGTTTGTTGACAGTGTGTGTTCACAGTGTGTTGGGTGGTGTTGAACACGTGTGTGTGTGTGTGTCACAGTGTTAACATTGTGTGTGTTTACAGTGTGTGTATTTACAGTATTTGTTTACAGTGTGTGTCTTTACAGTGTGGGTTTACGGTGTGTGTGTGTTTAAAGTCTGTGTGTTTATGGTGGGTGTGTTTGCAGTGTTTGTATTCACAGTGTTTGTTTTTACAGTGGGTGCTTATGGTGTGTGTGTGTTTACAGCATGTGTTTATAGTGTGTGTGTTTACAGTTTGTGTATTCACAGTATCTGTTTACAGTGTGTGTTTACGGTCTGTTTGTTTACAGTGTGTGTTTATAATGTGTGTGTTTGCAGTGTGTGTGTTCACATTGTGTGTGTTTACAGTGTGTGTGTTCACAGTGTGAGTTTTTACATTGTGTGTGTTTACGATGTGTGCTTACAGTGTGTGTGTTTAAGTGTGTGTGTTACATGTGTGGTTTAAGTGTGTGTTGTTTTACATTGTATGTGTGTGTTTTACGGTGTGTATGTTTACATTGTGTGTGTGTTTACAGTGTTTGTTTAGAGTGTGTGTGTGTGTTTACTGTGTGTGTGTGTTTACGGTGTGTTTATAGTGTGTGTTTACGATGTGTGTGTTTACAGTGTGTGTTCACGTTGTGTGTTTACAGTGTGTGTGTGTGTGTGTGTGTGTGTGTGTGTTAACATTGTGTCTGTTTACGGTGTGTGTGTCTTTATGGTGTGTTTACATTTAAAGTCTGTTTGTTTACAGTGTGTGTTTACAGTGTGTGTTTATAATGTGTGTGTTTACAGTGTGTGTTTTTACAGTGTGTGTGTTCACAGTGTGGGTGTTTACTGTGTGTGTTCACAGGGTGTGTGTTTACAAAGTGTGTGTGTGTTAATAGTTTGTTTTTATGGTGTGTGTGTTTACAGTGTGTTTTTACGGTGTGTGTGTGTTTACGGTGAGTGTGTTTACAGTGGGTGTTTACGGTGTGTTTACAGTGTCTGTGTTTACCATGTGTGTGTTTACAGTGTGTATATTTACAGTCTGTGTGTTCACAGTGTGTGTGTTTACAGTGTCTGTATTTGCAGTGTGTGTTCACAGTGTGGGTGTTAACATTGTGTGTGTTTACAGTGTGTATGTGTTAATAGTGTGTGTTTACACTGTGCATTTAGTGTGTGTTTACAGTGTGTGTGTTTATGGTGTGTGTGTTTATGGTGTGTGTGTTTATAGTGTGTGTGTGTAGTGTGTGTTAATAGTGTGTGTGTTTACAGTGTGTGTTTGCAGTGTGTGTATGTGTTTATATTGTGTGTGTGTGTTCACAGTGTAAACAGTGTCTGCGTTCACAGTGTGTGTTGGTTCACAGTGCGTGTGTTCACAGTGCGTGTGTTCACAGTGTGTGTGTTTACAGTGTGTATTTACGGTCTGTGTGTTTACAGTGTGTGTGTTTACACACTGTGTGTGTGGTCCAAATGTGTGCTTACAGTGTGTGTTCACAGTGTCTGTTTACGGTGAGTGTGTTTACGTGTGTCTGTGTGTGTTTATGTGTGCGTTTACAGTGTCTGTGTTTACAATTCTGTATGTTTACAGTGTGTGTTCACAGTGTGTTCTTACAGTGTGTGTGTTTAAGGTGTGTGTGTTTATGTGTGTGTGTTTACAGTGTGTGTTTACAGTGTGTGTTTACGGTGTGTGTGTTTACAGTGTGTGTTCACGTTGTGTTTACAGTGTGTTTGTTTACAGTGTGTTGTTTGTTTACAGTGTGTCACGTTGTCACGGGGTGGTGTTGTTCACACCCTGTGTGTGTGTGTTCACAGTGTGGGTGTTAACATTGTGTGTGTGGGTGTTAACATTGTGTGTGTGTTTACAGTGTGAGTGTATTTACAGTGTTTGTTTACAGTGTTTGTTTACAGTGTGTGTGTTCACAGTGTGTGTTTACAGTGTGTGTATTTACAGTATTTGTTTACAGTGTGTGTGTTTACAGTGTGGGTTTATGGTGTGTGTGTGTTTATGATGTGTGTGTGTGTTTAAAGAAGTCTGTGTGTTTATGGTGGGTGTGTTTGCATTGTGTTTGTATTCACAGTTTTGTGTTGTGTTTTTACAGTGTGTGCTTACGTTGTGTGTGTGTTTACAAGTAAGCGTGTGTTTATAGTGTGTGTGTGTGTTTCCAGTTTGTGTATTCACAGCATGTTTTCACAGTGTGTGTTTAAAGTGTCTGTTTACATTGTCTGTGTGTGTTTACAGTGTGTGTATACGTTGTGTGTGTGTTTACATTGTGTCTGTGTTTATATTGTTTGTTTACAGTGTGTGTGTATACTGTGTGTTAACAGTGTGTTTTTACAGTGTGTGTTTACGATGTGTGGTGTTTTTATGGTGTGTATGTTTACATTGTGTGTGTGTTTACTGGTGGTGTGTGTTCACAGTGGTGTGTGGTTACAGTGTGTTTTTACTGTGTGTTTTTACTGTACAAAATACAGTGTGTGTTTACGATGTGTGGTTTACAATGTGTGTTTACAGTGTCTGTGTTTACAGTGTGTGTGTTTACAGTGTGTGTGTTTGTGTTCACAATGTGGGTGTTAACATTGTGTGTGTTTACAGTGTGAGTGTATTTACAGTGTTTGTTTACAGTGTGGGTGTTTACAGTGTGTGTTTAAAGTGTGGGTGTTTACATTGTGTGTGTATGTGTTTACAGTGTGTGTTTTACGTTGCAAAACTGAACTACTTTTTCTCCCAGGTGACTCATCTCCATGCCAGGATTTTGTAATCACCCTGGACAATTCACAGATCTTCCCTTCAACCAGTGCTCGCAACCTGGGGGTAACTATGGACAATCAATTATCCTTTTCCTTACATGTTGCCAACATAACACGTTCCTGCAGGTTTATCCTGCATAACATCCGGAGGGTTCGACCTTTCTTAACCACTCAGGCCACCCAGTTGCTTGTGCAGTCTCTTGTAATTTCTAAACTAGACTACTGCAACTCGCTCCTGGCTGGCCTACCTCTGAGTGCTATTCGCCCTCTGCAGATGATTCAGAATGCAGCTGCACGTGTTGTTTTTAACCTACCAAAGTTTTCACACACCACTGGTTCAACACACATTGGTTTCAACAGCTGCGCGCATCAGATTCAAAACTCTGACACTTGCCTACAAAGCCAGAAACGGAGCTGCACCCTCCTACCTACAATCACTTATCACTCCACGCATTCCACCACGCTCTCTCAGATCCACAAGCACTGCTCGGCTTGTTCCACCACCCCTAGGACACGAGGTAGGTCTGCCTCAAGACTTTTCTCTGTTCTGGCACCAAGATGGTGGAATGAACTTCCCATCAATGTCAGAACAGCAGAGTCACTAGCTATCTTCAAGAGGCGTTTGAAAACCCATCTTTTTCTAAAATATCTTGCTCTTGACATCTAAAAAAAAACCCCCAAAAAAACACCCTTACTCTATTCAACAGGTTTTTGTTGTTGTTTGCACCTTTTTGTGAACTATTATCAGTATTGAGATGTTTTTGATGTGACTTAAAGCACTTCTTGTACGTCGCTCTGGACAAGAGCGTCTGCTAAATGCTGCAAATGTAAATGTAAATGTAAATGTTTACATTGTGTGTGTGTTACATTGTTTGTTTTACAGTGTGTGTTTACAGTGTGTGTGTGAACAGTGTGTATGTTCACTGTGTGTGTTTACAGTGTGTGTTGGTTCACAGTGCGTGTGTTCACAGTGAGTGTGTTTACAGTGTGTGTGTTGACAGTGTGGTGTTTACGGTCTGTGTGTTTTTACAGTGTGTGTGTTTACACACTGTGTGTGTGGTCCAAATGTGCTTACAGTGTGTGTTCACAGTGTCTGTTTACGGTGAGTGTGTTTACGTGTGTCTGTGTGTGTTTATGTGTGCGTTTACAGTGTCTGTGTTTACAATTCTGTATGTTTACAGTGTGTTTACAGGTGTGTGTTTACGATGTGTGTGTGTGTTTACATTGTGGCGTTTACAATGTGTGTTTACGGCGTGTTTACAGTGTGTGTTTATGATGTGTGTGTTTGATGTGTTTATGTGTGTGTTTACGGCGTGGTTTACAGTGTGTGTTTTATGATGTGTGTGTTTACAGTTGTTGTTTACAGTGTGTTTACAGTGTTTGTTTTTCACGGGTGTTTGTGTTGTGTGTGTGTTCACAGTGTGTGTTCACAGTGTGGTGTGGTTGTTGTTAACATTGTGTGTGTGGGTGTTAACATTGTGTGTGTTTACAGTGTGTGTATTTACAGTATTTGTTTACAGTGTGTGTCTTTACAGTGTGGGTTTACGGTGTGTGTGTGTTTAAAGTCTGTGTGTTTATGGTGGGTGTGTTTGCAGTGTTTGTATTCACACATTGTGTGTGTTTACAGTGTGAGTGTATTTACAGTGTTTTGTTTACAGTGTGGGTGTTTACAGTGTGTGTTTAAAGTGTGTATGTTTACATTGTGTGTGTGTGTGTGTGTTTACATGTGTGTGTTTACATTGTGTGTGTGTTTACATTGGTGTGTGTGTTTTACAGTGTTGTTTACAGTGTGTTTACGTGTGTGTGACAGTGTATATGTTCACGGTGTGGTGTTTACAGTGTGTGTGGTTCACAGTGCGTGTGTTTACAGTGTCTGTGTGTTTTCAGTGGTGTTTACGGTCTGTGTGTTGTACTTGTGTGTGTTTACACACTGTGTGTTGGTCCAAATGTGTGCTTACAGTGTGTGTGTTCACAGTGTCTGTTTACGGTGAGTGTGTTTACGTGTGTCTGTGTGTGTTTATGTGTGCGTTACAGTGTCTGTGTTTACATTGTGTAGTGTTTACAGTGTGTGTTTACAGTGTTGTGGTTTACGATGTGTGCTTCAGTGTGTTTGTTTACAAGGTGTGTGTTTTACATGTATGTGTGTGTTTACAAGCGTCGTGTGTTTACGGTGTGTATGTATGTTTACATTGTGTGTGTGTTTACAGTGTTTGATTAGAGTGTGTGTGTTTACTGTTTGGTGTGCTTACGTTGTGTTTAGGTGATAGTTGTGTGTTTACGATTGTGTGTTTACTGTGTTGTTCACGTTGTGTTGGTGTTTACAGTGTGTGTGTGTGATGTGTTTGTTCACAATGTGGGTGTTAACATGTGTGTGTGTTTTACAGTGTGAGTGATTTACAGTGTTGTTTTACAGTGTTGGTTTTCACAGGGTTAACAAGTGTGTGTGTTTACAGTGTGTGTTTACAGTGTGTGGTTTTCAGCAGTGTGTTACAGTGTTTGTTTACAGTGTGTGTGTTCACAGTGTGTGTTTACAGTGTGTTGTTTTACAGTGTGTGTGTTACAGTGTGTGTTTACAGTGTGTTTACATGTGTGTGTGTTTACAGTTGTGTGTTGGTTTACATTGTGTGTTACATTGTGTGTTTGTTTTACATTGTGTGTTTTAATGTGTGTTTTGTTACGGTGTTTACGTGTTTACAGTGTTTTGTTTATGATGTGTGTGTTTACAATGTGTGTGTTTACGGCGTGTTTACAGTGTGTTTGTTTACAGGTGTGTGTTCATGGGGTGTGTGTTGTCAGTGTGTGTTCACAGGTGTGTGTGGGTGTTTAACATTGTGTGTGTGGGTGTTAACATTGTGTGTGTGGTGTTACATTTGTTTATTTACAGTGTGTGTTTTTACAGTGTGGGTTTACGGTGTGTGTGTGTGTGTGTTTTATGTGTGTGTGTGTGTGTTTTAAAGTCTGTGTGTTTATGGTGGGTGTGTTTGCATTGTTTGTATTCACAGTGTTTGTGTTTACAGTGTGTGCTTACGTTTGTGTGTGTGTTTACAGCGTGGTGTTTATAGTGTGTGTGTGTTTCCAGTTTGTGTATTCACAGCATGTTTTCACAGTGTGTGTTTAAAGTGTCTCATTGTCTGTGGTTACGTGTGTGTGTATTGTGTGTGTTGTTTAAATTGTGTGTGTTTACAGTGTGTGTGTGGTTGTGTGGTGTTTAAATTGTGTCTGTGTTTACACAGTTGTTGTTTACAGTGTGTGTGTGTACTGTGTGTTAACAGTGTGTGTTTTACATGTGTGTGTTACGATGTGTGTGTGTTTACAGTGTGTTACATGTGTGTTACATTGTGTTTGTTACATTGTGTGTGGTTTACAGTGTGTTTTTAAATGGTGGTTGGTGAATGTTTTACATTGTGTGTGTGTTGTACTTACGTGTGTGTGTTCACAGTGTGGGGTGGTTACAGTGTGTTTTTACTGTGTTTTTACAGTGTGTGTTTACGATGTGTGTTTACAATTGTGTGTTTACAGTGTCTGTGTTTACAGTGTGTGTGTTTACAGTGTGTGTGTGGTGTTCACAATGTGGGTGTTAACATTGTGTGTGTTTACAGTGTGAGTGTATTTACAGTGTTGTTTACAGTGTGGTTGTTTACAGTGTGTGTTTTTACAGTGTTGTTTAAAGTGTGTTGTGTTTACGGTGTGTGTTGTGTGTGTTACGTGGTGTGTGTTTGAGTGTGTGTTGTGTGTTTAACAGTCTGGTGTTTTATGTGTGGTGTGGGGGTTTGGTGTGTTTGCATTGTTTGTATTCACAGTGTTTGTGTTTACAGTTGTGTGCTTACGTTGTGTGTGTGTTTACAGCGTGTGTTTATGAGTGTGTGTTTTTTATGATGTGTTGTGTTTCACGGCGTTTTCACAGTGTGTGTTTAAAGTGTCTGTTTACATTGTCTGTGTGTGTTTACAGTGTGTGCTTACGTTGTGTGTGTGTTTTAAATTGTGTCTGTGTTACATTGTTTGTTTACAGTGTGTGTTGTGTTGTTACAGTGTGTGTGTGTGTACTTACAGTGTGTGTTTACAGTGTGTGTTTACGATGTGTGTGTTTACAGTGGTGTGTGTGTTTACATGTGTGTGTTTACATGTTAGTGTGTGTGTTTACATTGTGTGTGTGTGTTTAAACAGTGTGTTTTTATGGTGTGTATGTTTACATTGTGTGTGTGTTTACTGTGTGTGTGTTCACAGTGTGTGTGGTTACAGTGTGTTTTTACTGTGTTTTTACAGTGTGTGTTTACGATGTGTGTTTACAATGTGTGTTTTGTACAGTGTGTGTTTACAGTGTGTGTTTTTTACAGTGTGTGTGGGTGTTAACATTGTGTGTGGGTGTTAACATTGTGTGTGTTTACAGTGTGTGTATTTACAGTATTTGTTTACAGTGTGGGTGTTTACAGTGTGTGTTTTAAAGTGTGTGTGTTTTACATTGTGTGTGTGTGTGTTTACAGTGTGTGTTTACGTTGTGTGTGTTTTTACATTGTTGTGTGTTTCAGTTTTGTGTTTACATTGTTGTTTACAGTGTGTGTGTTTACAGTGTGTGTGTTCACAGTGTGTATGTTTCACGGTGTGTGTTTACAGTGTGCGTTTGCAGTGGGCGTTCACAGTGTGTGTGTGTGTTCATAATGTGGGTGTTAACATGTGTGTTTACTGTTTACAGTGTGTGTGTGTACAGTTTACAGTGTGTGTGTTAATGATTGTGTGTGTTTACAGTGTTTGTATTCAACAGTGTTTGTGTTTACAGTGTGTGCTTACGTTGTGTGTGTGTTTACAGCGTGTGTTTATAGTGTGTGTGTGTGTTTCCAGTTTGTGTATTCAAAGCATGTTTTCACAGTGTGTGTTTAAAGTGTCTGTTTACATTGCCTGTGTGTGTTTACAGTGTGTGTATACGTTGTGTGTGTGTTTACATTGTGTCTGTGTTTACATTGTTTGTTTACAGTGTGTGTGTACTGTGTGTTAACAGTGTGTGTGTTTACAGTGTGTGTTTACGATGTGTGTGTTTACAGTGTGTGTGTGTTGACAATGGTGTGTTTACAGGTGTGTGTGTTACATTGTGTGTGTGTGTTTACAGTGTGTTTTTATGGTGTGTATGTTTACATTGTGTGTGTGTTTACTGTGTGTGTGTTCACAGTGTGTGTGGTTACAGTGTGTTTTTACTGTGTTTTTACAGTGTGTGTTTACGATGTGTGTTTACGATGTGTGTTTACAGTGTCTGTGTTTACAGTGTGTGTGTTTACAGTGTGTGTGTTTGTGTTCACAATGTGGGTGTTAACATTGTGTGTGTTTACAGTGTGAGTGTATTTACAGTGTTTGTTTACAGTGTGGGTGTTTACAGTGTGTGTTTACAAGTGTGTGTGTTTACATTGTGTGTGTGTGTTTACAGTGTGTGTTTAACGTTGTGTTTGTTTACATGTGTGTGTTTACATTGTTTGTGTGTTACAGTGTGTTTGTTTACAGTGTGTGGTTTTACAGTGTGTGTTTTCAGTGTTACAGTGTGTGTGTTCACAGTGTGTATGTTCACGGTGTGTGTTTACAGTGTGTGTTTGCAGTGTGCGTTCACAGTGTGTGTGTGTGGTTCATAATGTGGGTGTTTTAACATTGTGTGTGTTTACAGTGTGTGTGTTTACAGTGTGTGTTAACGATGTGTGTGTTTACAGTGTGTGTGTTTACAGTGTGTGTTTACAGTGTGTGTGTTTTCAATGTGTGTGTGTGTGTGTGTTTACAGTGTGTGTTACATTGTGTGTTTATGGTGTGTGTATTTACAGTGTGTGTTAATGATGTGTGTGTTTTCAGTGTGTGTGTTTACAGTGTGTGTTTACATTGTGTGTTTATGGTGTGTGTATTTACAGTGTGTGTTCACAGTGTGTGTGTTTACGGTGTCTGCGTTCACAGTGTGTTTTGGTTCACAGTGTGTATGTTCACAGTGTGTGTGTTCACAGTGTGTGTGTTTACAGTGTGTGTGTTTACAGTGTGTGTTAACGGTGTGTATGTTTACATTGTGTTTGTGTTTACAGTGTGTGTTGGTTCACAATGTGTATGTGTCACAGTGTGTGTTCACAGTGTATGTGTTTACAGTGTGTGTGTGTTTATGGTGTGTGTGTTTTTTATGGTCTGTGTTTACAGTGTGTGTGTGTTTACAGTGTGTCTGTTCACAGTGTGTGTGTGTTTACAGTGTGTGCCTATGGTGAGTGTGTTTTTACAGTGTGTGTGTTTACGGTCTGTGTGTTTACATTGTGTGTGTACACAGTGTGTGTTTACAGTCTGTGTGTTCACAGTGTGTGTTAACGATGTGTGTGTTTACAGTGTGTGTGTGTTCACAGTGTATGTGTTTACAGTGTGTGTGTTTTCAATGTGTGTGTGTATGTGTGTGTTTACAGTGTGTGCTTATGGTGTGTGTGTTTTACAGTGTGTGTGTACAACGTGTGGTGTGTGTTTACGGTCTGTGGTGTTTACATGTTGTGTTTACACAGTGTGTGTTTACAGTATGTGTTCAAAGTGTGTGTGTTTACAGTCTGTGTGGTTCACAGTGTGTGTTAATGATGTGTGTGTTTACAGTGTGTGTGTTCACAGTGTATGTGTTTACAGTGTGTTTTTACAGTGTGTGTGTGTTTTCAATGTGTGTGTGTGTTTACAGTGTTTGTTTATGGTGTGTGTGTTTACAGTGTGTGTTCACATTGTGTGTGTTTACAGTGTATGTGTGTTCACAGTGTGTGTTAACAATGTGTGTGTTTACAGTCTGTGTGTTCACAGTGTATGTGTTTACAGTGTGTCTTTACAGTGTGTGTGTTTTCAATGTGTGTGTGTGTGTGTGTTTTGTTTTCAATGTGTGGTGTGTACCGTGTGTATTTACAGTGTGGTGTTCACAGTGTGTTGTGTTAAAGTGTGTTCACAGTGGTGTGTGTTCACAGTGTGTGTGTTTACAGTGTGTATTTACAGTGTGTGTGTGTGTTTTTGAGTGTGTGTTTACAGTGTTTGTTCACAGTTCACAGTGTGTGTTTAAGTTGTGTGTTCACAGTGTGTGTGTTTACAGTGTGTGTGTTCACAGTGTGTGTGTTCACAGTGTGTGTGTTTACAGTGTGTGTTCACAGTGTGTGTGTTCACAGTGTGTGTGTTTTGTACAGTGTGTATTTACAGTGTGTGTGTGTTTAGAGTGTGTGTTTACAGTGTTTGTTCACAGTGTGTGTGTGTTTACAGTGTGTGTTTTTACAGTGGTGTGTTTACGGTGTGTGTGTTTACAGTGTGTGGTAACAATGTTTGTGTTTACAATGTGTGTGTTAACAGTGTGTGTGTGTGTTTACAGTGTGTGTGTTTACAGTGTGTGCTCACAGTGTGTGTGTTTACAGTGTGTGTTTACACTGTGTGCTCACAGTGTGTGTGTGTGTTACAGTGTGTGTTTTACAGTGTGTTCACAGTGTGTGGTAACAATGTGTGTGTCTACAATGTGTGTGTTAACAGTGTGTGTGTGTGTTTACAGTGTGTGTGTTCACATTTGTGCTCACAGTGTGTTTACTGTGTGTGTGTGTGTTACACACAGTTGTGTGCTCACAGTGTGTGTTTACTGTTGTGTGAACAGTGTGTGTTTACAGTGTGTGCTCACAGTGTGTTTTTTACAATGAGTGTGGTTACGATATGTGTGTGTTTACAGTGTGTGTGTGTGGTGTGTGTGTGTGTGAGTGTTTATAGTGTGTGTTTACAATGTGTGTTTACAGTGTGTGTTCACAGTGTCTGAGTGACACTATGGTGAGTGTGTTTACTATGTGTGTGTTTACAGTGTCTTTTGTTTACAGTGTAGTGTGTGTGTTTACATTGTGTATGTTTCAACGTGTGTGTTTTACAGTTTGTGTGTTTACAGTGTGTTGTTTCACAGTGTTTGTTCACAGTGTTCACGGTGAGTGTGTTTACGGTGTGTGTTTCACACTGTTTTGTGTTCACAGTATGTGTGTTTACATTGTGTGTGTTTACAGTGTGTGCGTTCACAGTGTGTGTGGGTTCACAGTGTGTATGTTTTACAGTGTGTGTGTTCACAGTGGTGTGTGTTTACAGTGTGTGCTGAACAGTGTGTGTGTTTACATTGTGTATCTTTACAGTGTGTGTTTTCCCAGTGAGTGTGTTTACGATGTGTGTTTACCTTGTGTGTTTACTGTGTGTGTTTTCACAGTGTGTGCTCACAGTGTGTGTTTACAGTGAGTGTGTTTACGATGTGTGTTTACCTTGTGTGTGTTTATAGTGTGTATTTAATAGTGTGTGTTTAAGGTGTGTGTGTTTACAGTGTGTGTTTACAATGTGTGTGTGTTACAAATCTGTGTTTACAGTGTGTGTTCACAGTGTCTGTTTATGGTGAGTGTGTTTACTATGTGTGTGTTTACAGTGTGTGTGTTTACAGTGTGTGTGTTTACAGTGTGTGTTTAGAGTGTGTGTTTACAGTGTGTGTGTTTACAGTGTGTGTTCACAGTGTCTGTTTATGGTGAGTGTGTTTACAATGTGTGTGTTTACAGTCTGTGTGTTTTACATTGTGTCTTTCACAGTGTGTGTTTACAGTGTGTGTGTTGTGTGTACAGTGTGTATTCTCAGTGTCTATGTTTACAGTGTGTGTGTTCACAGTGCGTCTGTGTTCACAGTGTGTATGTTTACATTGTGTGTTTACAGTGTGTGTGTGTTTACAGTGTGTGCTTTCAGTGTGTGTGTTTACAGTGTGTGCTTTCAGTTTGTGTGTTTACAGTATGTGTGCTTTTACAGTGTGTGTGTTACAGTGTGTTCTCACAGTGTGTGGTGTTTACATTGTGTGTTTTACAGTGTGTTACAGTGTTTACAGTGTGTGCTTTCAGTTTGTATGTTTACAGTGTGTGTGTTTACAGTCTGTGTGTTCACAGTGTGTGTTAACGTTGTGTGTTTTTACAATATGTGTGTTTACAGTGTGTTTGTTTACAGTGTGTACTCACAGTGTGTGTTTACAGTTTTTGCTCACAGTGTGTGTTTACAGTGTGTGTTTACATTGTGTGTGTTCACAGTGTGTGTTCACAGTTTGTGCTCACAGTGTGTGTGTTTACTGTGTGTGTGTTTTACTGTGCGTGTGTTTCATAGTTGTGTGTGTTGACAGCGTGTGTTTACAGCGTGTGTTCACATGTGTGTGTTTACAGTGAGTGTGTTTACGATGTGTGTGTTTACAATGTGTGTGTGTGTGTTTTACAGTGTGTGTGTTTACAATATGTGTGTGTTACAAATATGTGTTTACACTGTGTGTTCACTGTGTCTGGTTACGGTGAGTGTGTTTACTATGTGTGTGTTTTACAGTGTCTGTGTTTTACAGTGTGTGTGTTTACAACAGTGTTCAGTTTACAGTGTGTGTTTACAGTGACATTGTGGTGTTTTACAATGTGTGTATGTTCAGAGTGTGTGTTTACGGTGAGTGTGTTTTACGGTGTGTGTCCACACTGTTTTGTGTTCACAGTATGTGTGTTTACATTGTGTGTGTGTTTACAGTGTGTGCGTTCACAGTGTGTGTGGGTTCACAGTGTGTGTGTTTACAGTGTGTGTGTTTACATTGTGTCTGTTCACAGTTTGTGTGTTTTACAGTGTGTGCTGACGGTGTGTGTGTTCACAGTGTGTGTGTGTTTATGGTGTGTGTGTGTTCACAGTGTGTGTGTGTTTATGGTGTGTGTGTTTCACAGTGTGTGTGTTCACAGTGTGTGTTTACAGTGTGTGTGTTTCTGGTCTGTGTTTGACAGTGTTTGTGTTAACGATTGTGTGTTTACAGTGTTTGTTAACGATGTGTGTGTTTACAGTGTGTGTGTTCACAGTGTGTGTATTTACAGTGTGTGTTAACGATGTGTGTGTGTTTACAGTGTGTGTTTTCGGGTGTGTGTGTGTTTACAGTGTGTGTTCACAGTGTCTGTTTACAGTTTGTGTGCTCACATATGTGTGTTTACTGTGTGTGTGTGTGTGTTCACAGTGTGTGTGTTGACAGCGTGTGTTTACAGTGTGTGTACTCACAGTGTGTGTGTGTTTACAGTGAGTGTTGGTTTACGATGTGTGTGTTTACAGTTGTGTTTTTACGATGTGGTGTTTACGTGTGTGTTTATTATACGTGTGTGTTTACAGTGTGTGTGTTTACAGTGTGTGCTTTCAGTTTGTATGTTTACAGTGTGTGTGTTTACAGTGCGTGTCTTTACATTGTGCATGTTTTACAGTGTGTATTTACAGTGTGTGTGTGTGTGTGTTTACAATGTGTGTGTGTGTTTACAGTGTGTGTTTTACGGTGTGTGTGTTTACAGTGTGTGTTCACAGTGTCTGTTCACGGTGAGTGTGTTTACGGTGTGTGTTGTTCACACTGTGTGGTGGTTACAGTATGTCTGTTTACATTGTGTGTGTGTTTTTACAGTTTGTGCGGGTTCACAGTGTGTATGTTTACAGTGTGTGTATTCACAGTTTGTATGTTCACAGTGTTTTGTTTACAATGTGTGTGTGTTTTACAGTGTGCGTGTTTACAGTGTGCGGTGTTTACGTGTGTGTTTACAGTGTGTGTTCACAGTGTGTGTTTATAGTGTGTGTTTACAGTGTGTGTGTTCACAGTGTGTGTGTTTACAGTGTGTGTTCACAGTGTGTAAAAAAGGCCTCGTGTGGATTCAGCATCTGACTCGTGCGTTGTGTCAGGGTGTCCTTATGTCTGAGCTGCTAACAAGCTTCTGTTCTGAATCAGAGTATCTGCAACCTGACACACACACACACACCCCACACACACACACACTGTGATCCTTTAAGCTCCAGGGGCTCTAAGCGTGGCTGTCTTGAGGCTCTGATGAATCATGTTTTTGAATCTTTCTGTTATTTAAATCAAGATTTTTCATGAACTTTGTAAAATAAACACAAAACTTACTTTAAATGATTCCCAGGTGTTTAAACTCTGTAGGGTAGCAGAAGATCTCAGACTGTTAGCAAGAATTAGCCTGGATTTAATTAAGTGTATAAATAACAACTATCTATTTATAGTTATTATAACTATAAATTATAACTATTATCGTATAAATAATAACTACTATACGATGATGATAGTAATGATAGTGATGATGATGTGATTATGATGATGATAGTAATGATGTGATGATGACGATGATGTGATAATGTTGATAATGATGTTGATGATGGTGATGATGATGATGATGATGATAATGATCTTGTTGATAGTAATGATAGTGATGATAATGATATGATAGTGATGAATGTGTTGACAGTGATGGCGATATGATGATGATGATAATGATGATGATCTGATGATGTGATGATGATGGTGATAGTGATAGTAATAATTGTGGTGACAGTAATAATGATGATGGTGCTGATGATGATAATTATCATGATGATAGTGATGATGATGTGATGATGATGTTGATAATGATAATGACAGTGGTGATAGTGATGATGATGATGATAATGATAAAGTGATGATGATGATAATGATGGTGATGATAATGATGCTAGTGATGAAGATGATGTGATGATGTTGATGGTGATGATGATGATAATAATGATCGTGATGATAGTAATGATAGTGATGGAGATGATGATGATTATGATGATGGTGGTGATGGTGATGATGATTATGATAAAGTGATGATGATGATGGTGATAATGGTGATGATAGTGATGATGATGTGATGATGATGATGATGGGGATGATGATGATGGTAATAGTGATGGTTGTGATGACAGTAATGACGATGATGATGGTGATGATGGTAATTATGTTGATATTAGTGATGATAGTGATTATGGTAACTATGGTGCTGATGATGATGATGATTTTAATTATGGTGATGATAATAGTGATGATGTTAATTATGGTGATAATGATGATGATGATGATAGTTGATAGTGATGGTGATGAGGATGATGATGAGTATGATGAAGATGATAATAATAATGATATTTATGATGATTATTATGATGATGATAATGATGATAATTGTGATGATGATGATGATGATGATGGGATGATGATGATGATGATGATGAAAGTGATGATAATTATATGATAATGTTAATGATTATGAAGATTATGTTTATGATGATAATGATGATAGTGATGATGATGATGATGATGATGATGGATGATAATGGTTGATGATAGTGATGACAGTGATGATTGTGATGATGATGATGATAGTGATGATTATTATTATTGTGTGTTAAAACAGGACACTGAAAGCAAAAATGGGACACTGAGTGTAATAATGAGTGATAACGTGTAAACTGATGGAATGAGTGTACTGGACCGAGTGTAATAATGGGACACTGCGTAGGTATAATAAAGGACAGAGTGTAATAATGGGACACCGTATGGGAATGAAATGGGACAGAGTGTAATAATGGGACACTGGGCTTGGTAATAATGGGACAGAGTGTAATAATGGGACACTGAGTGTAATAATGGTGAATGTTACAAGACACTGAGTGTAATAATGGGACTGAGTGTAATAATGCGACACTGAGTGTAATAATGGGACAGAGTGTAATAATGCGACACTGAGTGTATTAATGGGACAGAGTGTAATAATGGGACACTGGGTATAATAATGGGACAGGTAATAAGGGACAGAGTTGTAATAATGGGACACTGAGTGTAATAATGGCGACACTGAATGTAATAATGAGTGTAATGTTAAGACACTGAGTGTTTATAATGGGACTGAGTGTAATAATGGGACACTGAGTGTAATAATGGGGACAGAGTGTAATATGGGGACAGAGTGTAAAAATGGGACACTGAGTGTATTAATGGGACAGAGTGTAATAATGGGACAGAGTGGACTGAGTGTAATAATGGGACACTGAGTGTAATAATGAGTGTAATAATGAGTGTAATGTTGAGACACAGAGTGTTATAAATGGGACTGCTTGTAATAATGGGACAGAGTGTAATAATGGGACACTGAGTGTAATAATGGGACCACTGAGTGTAATAGTGGGACACTGAGTGTAATAGTGGGGACAGAGTGTAATAATGGGGACACTGAGTGTAATAATGGGACACTGAGTGTAATAATGAGTGTAATGTTGAAGACACTGAGTGTTATAATGGGACTGTACTAATGGCACTTGTAAAAATGGGACACTGAGTATAATAAATGGGACAGAGTGTAATAATGGGACACTGGGAGTAAATAATATGGGACACTGAGTGTAATAATGGGACACTGATGGGACAGTGTATTAAGTAATGGGGTGACACTGAGTGTAATAATGGGACAGAGTGTAATAATGCGACAACTGAGTGTAATAAGTGTGTAATAATGGGACACTGAGTGTGTAATAATGTGCGACACTGAGTGGGGATTATAATGGGACAGAGTGAAATAGTGGGACACTGAGTGTAATAATGGGACAGAGTGTAATAATGTAATAATTGGGACAGAGTGTATAATGCTGAGTATAATAATGGGACACTGAGTGTAATAATGGGACACTGAGTGTATTAATGGGACAGAGTGTAATAATGGTACAGAGTGTACTGAGTGTAATAATGGGACACTGAGTGTAATAATAATGGGACAGAGTGTAATAATGCGACACTGAGTGTATAATGGGACAGAGTGTAATAATGCGACACTGAGTGTTATAATGGGACAGAGTGTAATAATGCGACACTGAGTGTTATAATGGGACCGCTTGTAATAATGGGACAGAGTGTAATAATGCGACACTGAGTGTAATAATGGGACAGAGTAAAATAGTGGGACACTGAGTGTATAATGGGACAGAGTGTAAATAATGGGACACTGAGTATATAATGGGAACTGATGTAATAATGGGACACTGAGTGTATTAATGGGACAGAGTGTAATAATGCGGACACTGAGTTAAGAGTATAATGGGACACTAGTGTACTAATGGGGACACGTGGGAATATGCAGAGTGTAATAATGGGACGACAATAAGAATGGGACTGAGTGTTATAATGGGACAGAGTGTAATAATGCGACACTGAGTGTTATAATGGGACCAGAGTGTAATAAAATAAATGCTTGTAATAATGGGACACTGAGTGTAATAATGGGACACTGAGTGTAATAATGGGACAGAGTGTAATAATGCGACACTGAGTGTAATAATGGGACAGAGTTAAATGGGACAGAGTATAATGGAATGAATATGGGGACACTGAGTATAATAATGGGACACTGAGTGTATTAATGGGACAGAGTGTAATAATGGGACACTGAGTATAATAATGGGACACTGAGTGTAATAATGGGACAGAGTGTAATAATGGGACACTGAGGATGTTAATAATGGGGACACTGGGTTAATAATGGGACCGGCTTGCGGGAATAAAAATGGGACAGAGTGTAATAATGCGACACTGAGTGTTATAATGGGACCAGAGTGTAATAATGCGACACTGAGTGTTATAATGGGACACTGCTGACTTGTAATAATGGGACAGAGTGTAATAATGCGACACTGAGTGTTATAATGGGACAGGTGTAATAAATGCACTGAGTGTAACTGAGGACCACTTGTAATAATGGGACAGAGTGTAATAATGGACGACACTGAGTGTAATATGGGACAGAGTAAAATAGTGTACGAGTAAATAGTGGGACACTGAGTGTATTAATGGGACAGAGTGTAATAATGGGACACTGAGTATAATAATGGGACACTGAGTGTAATAATGGGACACTGAGTGTATTAATGGGACAGAGTGTAATAATGGGACACTGAGTATAATAATGGGACACTGAGTGTAATAATGGGACAGAGTGTAATAATGGGACACTGAGTGTTCTGAGTGTTATAATGGGACCGCTGTAATAAATGTAATAATGCACTGAGGTTATGGGACAGAGTTGTAACAGAGTAATGCGACACTGAGTGTTATACAGAGTGTAAAATGCGACACTGAGTGTATAATGGGAGTGAGTGTATAATGGGACACTGATAAATGGGACCGCTTGTAATAATGGGACAGAGTGTAATAATGCGACACTGAGTGTTATAATGGGACCGCTTGTAATAATGGAACAGAGTGTAATAATGCGACACTGAGTGTTATAATGGGACAGAGTGTAATAATGCGACACTGAGTGTTATAATGGGACCACTTGTAATAATGGGACAGAGTGTAATAATGCGACACTGAGTGGACACGGCTCTGAAACACTTAAACCATTAACTGTAAATCAATTTAACATACAGTGAACATCCAGACAGAAACTTTGAGTGTTTAAATCTGTGTGTGTGTGTGTGTGTGTGTGTGTGTGTGTGTGTTTGAGTTCTTATCAAAACTGAAATTGACTCAGTGCTGACGTTGTGACCTTTGACCTGGTGACCCCACGACGCCGGGCTGTGAGTTTGAGTTTATTCAGATTTCATCACTGATTGATTTCATTTCTGAAGTCGAGTTTAATAAAAACCAACATGCAAAAACACATGCAAATACCACAGCAGCAGACCCTTATACTTACACACACACACACACACACACACACACTCTCTCTCTCTCTCTCTCTCACACACACACACACACACTTTTTATATACACGAACATACAGACTAAACCAGTGTCACACATGAACACACCCTCCCACACACTTTTTCCACACTCCATCACTACACATACACATATTGAGTCACATAAACACACACACACACAAACCTTTTCCCTCTTACACACACACACACACACACAGGTGCTCGTGATTTAAGACTTTAAAGACTTTAATCTGCTTAAATAAAGCATGTCTTCCAATGTGAGAGGACATCTGAGTGAAAGAGTCGACTCTCCTAAACAAACAAACGAACAAACAATAAAAGCTTGTTTGGTCGCTAATAGGACTCGTGCTTCATTAAATTCGGAAACCGCGTCAGATTCTGTTTCTGGTGTGTTTCTGTACATTATTACGTCATTAATTTATTATTACGTCATTATTCTACATTATTTAATATTAAACCGTATGCGGAACTTTGCGCTTTTTATGTAATTTTTTTCTTTTTACGCAAAAAGAAAAAAAAAAAGATATTAAGTGCGCGTTGAAAGAGATCGGCACGCGCCGTGCATGCTGAGGAGCCGTCACCGGGGCAACCGCGTTTGCGGCTCTGATAGGTCCCTCCAGCGAAGTCACGTGACTCGCGGCTTTGACGTCAGCGGAGTTTCAGAGCTGAGAGCCGAACCGAGCGCGCGCACTGACAGTCTGCGGAGTTTGGAGTGGCGACTGTCTGTCTGTCTGTCTGTCTGTCCCTGTGTCTTTCTCTGTTTCTGTCTGTATCACACACACACGTGTGTTGTCTGTCAGCGCGTCTCCAGGTTATGGACGTCTAAAAGAGCACAAAACATCAGCTGTCTGTCTACATTTCCTGCGGTAAGTTTCTGTCTGTCTCTCTCGGACTGTCTGTCTCCGTCTATCAAACACCGTCATTCTGTCTCTCTCTCACGCGCGCGCGCACACACGCATACACACACACACAGGTGCAAGACAAAAACACAGCTAAACTGAAGAAAAGATGAATCATGATCTGTGATGAAGTGCACTACACAGGAAATGAAATAACAGCTCAATGTACCCTTTTAAGTGCACTACAGTAACGTTAACACAATGCCATCTCTATCAGTCACTAATCCTGTGGCTTTCAGCGCTATGTTCATTTATTCATTTATTGGTCTGCACCCTATTTAGTGCACTTGATGACTGTGAGGGAGTCGGTCTGGGGCAGAGCTGTTCTCACTGTAGAGAAAGGTTTCTGCTCCATGATCATCTTACAGCGGCACACAGGAGAGAACTCGAAGACATCTAAAACTATCTAGTGCACTAAATAGTTTAGTATTAAGTGCTTTATAGCGGGTGTGAATAATACAGTGTGGAGTGGACATAGTGTTGTGGACAGTGTGGTGTGGACATAGTGTTGTGGACAGTGTGGTGTGGTCATAGAGTTGTGGACAGTGTTTAATATACAGTGTTGAGTGGACAGTGTGGTGTGGACATAGTGTTGTGGACGGTGTGGAATATACAGTGTGGAGTGGACAGTGTGGTGTGGACATAGTGTTGTGGACAGTGTGGAATGTACAGTGTGGAATATACAGTGTGGAGTGGACAGTGTGGAATATGTTGTGGACAGTGGACAGTGGAATATACAGTGTGGAGTGGACAGTGTGGTGTGGACATAGTGTTGTGGACAGTGTGGAATATACAGTGTAGTGTGGACATAGTGTTGTGGACAGTGTGGAATATTCAGTGTAGAGTGGACAGTGTGGTGTGGACATAGTGTTGTGGACAGTGTGGAATATGCAGTGTGGTGTCGACTGTAGTGTGGAGTGGATGGCATAGAGTAGACGATATAAAGTGGACAGTGTGGACAGTATGATGTGGACAGTGTGGTGTGGACAGTGTAGAGTGGACAGTGTGGAATAGACAGTCTAGAGTGAACAGTGTGGATAAAACAGTGTGGACTAGATAGTGTGGTGAGGAGTGTGGATTGGACAGTGTAAAGTAGACATTGCAGAGTGGACATTGTAAATTGGACAGTGTAGAATGTGGAGTGAACAGGGTGGTGTGGACAGTATAAAGTGGACAGTGTGGTGTGAACAGTGTGGAGTGGACAGTGCGGTGTGAACAGTGTAGTGTGGACAGTGTGGAATAGACAGTGTGGTGTAGACAGTGTAGATTGGCCAGTGTGGAATGTGGAGTGAACAGGGTGGTGTGGACAGTAAGGAGTGGACTGTATGGAGTGGACAATGTGGAGTGGACAGTGTGGTGTAAACAGTGTGGAGTGGACAGTGTGGTGTGGACATAGTGTTGTGGACAGTGTGGAATATACAGTGTGGACAGTGTCGGTGTGGACATAGTGTTGTGGACAGTGTGGAATATACAGTGTAGAGTGGACAGTGTGGTGTGGACATAGTGTTGTGGACAGTTTGGAATATGCAGTGTGGTGTCGACTGTAGTGTGGAGTGGATGGAATAGACAGTGACATAGACATAAAGTGGACAGTGTGGACAGTATGATGTGGACAGTGTGGTGTGGACAGTGTAGAGTGGACAGTGTTGTGTGGAATAGACAGTCTAGAGTGAACAGTGTGGATGAAACAGTGTGGAATGGATAGTGTGGTGAGGAGTGTGGATTGGACAGTGTAAAGTAGACATTGTGGAGTGGACATTGTAAATTGGACAGTGTGGAATGTGCAGTGAACAGGGTGGACAGTGTGGAGTGGACTGCATAGAGTGGAAAATGTGGAGTGGACAGTATAAAGTGGACAGTGTGGTGTGAACAGTGTGGAGTGGACAGTGCGATGTGGACAGTGTAGTGTGGACAGTGTGGTGTAGATAGTGTAGATTGGACAGTGTGGAATGTGGAGTGAACAGGGTGGTGTGGACAGTGTGGAGTGGACAGTGTGGTGTAAACAGTGTGGAGTGGACAGTGTGGTGTGAGCAGTGTAGAGTGGACTGTGGATTGAACAGTGTGGATTAGACAGTGTGGTGTAGACAGTGTAGAGTGGACAGTGTAGTGTGGACAGTGTAGAGTGGACAGTGTAGTGTGGACAGTGTAGTGTGGACAGTGTAGTGTGGACAGTGTGGAGTGGACAGTGTGGTGTGGACAGTGTAGAGTGGACAGTGTAGTGTGGACAGTGTGGAGTGGACAGTGTGGTGTGGACAGTTTGGAGTGGACAGTGTGGTGTGGACAGTGTGGAGTGGCGGTGTACAGTAGACAGTGTAGTGTGGACAGTGTGGAGTGGACAGTGTGGTGTGGACAGTGTGGACAGTGTAGTGTGGACAGTGTAGTGTGGACAGTGTGTTTTCATTAGATATTCTTCATTTGTAACTCCTCTTGTGATTCAATCGACTCATTAAGTCAGTCACAAACATTTGTTTACTTACATTTGTAAATGAATCTTCAGGTGATTCACTTATGTGTTGCAGTTACATTTATAAGAAACGCCTCAGAAAACTTAGGTTCATTTGCTTAATGACTCCTAAAGTGAGTCATATTTGTGAGTCAACCTCCAAATGGTTTATCAACAATTTTAGCTACTTTTCCATACATTCATATGCGGATTATTTAATCCGTTTATATTTGTAAATGACTCCCAAATTGATTCAGCTTTAATTTGAAACATCTTAAGTGAATCATTTACAGCAAACAAACAGTTCACTTATAATATGTCACTGACGCATTTAGTGATTCACGTGGTATCTGTAAGCTTCACCTTGAATGTGATTCTTTGGCTGATTCAGTGACATCGATAAATGACTCCTTCTGTAATTTGCTGCCATGTTAATGTCCCCCTCACCCTCAGTTGATTTACTTTTATTTTTAAGTAACTCCCTGAAGGAGTTAATGTCCCCTCAGTTGATTTTTATTTGTTAGAAGAGTCACATTTGTTAGCGGTTGCTCAGGTGATTCAAATGATTCAGTTTCTTTGATAAATGACTCCTCGGTTTTATTTCCATTTGTAAGTGACTCATCAAGTTATTCAAATGATTCACTTAGCTGTGTAAATGACTCCAGTGGTTCACTTAAATTACTGAACGCCCCCTGGTGTGTTTTGTTTTATTTTTTCGGATAAATTCTCCCGTGAAACGTTTTGTGCGATACACTCGAGTGTTTAGTGTTTATTTTCTTTACAATCGGTTCCGCTGTATTTCACTGTAACGAATCATCACTCATCATCGCTACGGCTCAAATTACAGGAAGTCTTCCAGCCCCATTCATCAGGGCACAACCAGAGGGTTTAATATTACACACACACACACACACACACATACACACATACACACATACACACACACTGTGCCATTAAAAGGTGAAAAAAGAGAGCAATTGTGGGAAGAGAGAAAGACAGAGAAAGAGAGACACAGACAGAAAGGGAGAGAGAGAGACAGACAGATGGAAAGAGATAGAGAAAGACAGAGATAGACAGAGAGACGGGGAAAGAAAGAGAGAAAAAGACAGACAGAGAGAGACAGACAGACGAAAAGAGAAGGAAAGAGAAAAAGACAGAGAGAGAGACAGACAGACGAAAAGAGAAGGAAAGAGAAAAAGACAGAGAGAGAGAGACAGACAGAGACGAAAAGAGAGAGAGAAAGACAGAGATAGACAGAGAGACGGAGAAAGAAAGAGAGAAAAAGACAGACAGAGAGAGACAGACAGACGAAAAGAGAAGGAAAGAGAAAAAGACAGAGAGAGACAGACAGACGAAAAGAGAGAGAGAAAGATAGACAGAAAGAAAGAGAAAAAGACAGAGAGAGAGAGACAGACAGATGAAAAGAGAAAGACAGAGAAAGAAAGAGAAAAAGACAGAGAGAGAGAGAGAGAGAGAGAGAGAGTTGAGCACTGCAGAAGTGGTGGCTCAGTGGTAAAGGTGTTGGACTGCTGATTAAAAGGTCATGGGTTCAAGCACCACCAAACTGCCACTGCTGGGCCCCTGAGCAAGGCTCTTAACCCTCAACTGCTCAGTTGGATAAATGTGAGTTACTCTGGATAAGACCATCTGCCACAAAACAACAGGCACACACACGTAACACACACACACACACACACTTACTGAAACTACACTACACTGGGATGTTATTCATATTGTGATACATTTTTAGTGTTACTGTAGTGTTTATGTCTCTCTCTCTCTCTCCCTCACACACACACACACACACACACACACTCAGTGTAGCATCAGGGTCACAGCGTCTGTGTGCCTAGGTGGTGTTGTGCCTTTGAGATTTCGGAGTTCAGAAGCTCGCGCTGTAAATCGCTGCGTCTGATTGGTTGTCTGTGTAAAAATAGAGGAAAAATAATCTTTTATTTTTGTCCTGGAAGGAAATTTAATTCAGGGCAGTGTGGACAGTTAGGACGTGTTCATAAACAGCTGTATGAGTCACTTCAGTGTTTAACACTCACCGGTTAATGAATCATATTTGTAAGTCCATTAACATACATTTCAAGCAGCTTGTACTTTAGTAAGCAAATTCCCAAATGATTCACTTATGTTTGTAAATGACTCCTCGAGTAAGACAGTTCTAGTGTCAGTGTCTCTTCCAGTAATTCACTGATATTTGTAAGCCAGAATCAAAAATAAATGACTTGTTACGTCTCCTCGGCTGATTCAATTACATTTGTAAGTGACGCCTTCACATTTGTAAACCTTTTGATTTCATTTACACAAATGATAAATGATTCGCTTATGTTTGACCTTCCCATTGGCGATTCCCATTGTGTAAGTGTAAAAGTGGAAGCGGCTTCCTGCGTAATTTGACTCCCATAATGGTCAGAGACCCTGTAAGCCCTGATTTAAGCGTTTTACACTTTATACCTATTAAGCGATTCCTTATATTTAAATTTTAATATCAATGTCAATGATATAATAAATAAATGACTCCTCTGATGATTTGCTTTTATTTGTTGACGTCTCCTCAGCTGATTTACTTCCATTTTTAAGTTTTACGTGTACACAATTTATCTCCCCATGAGTGATTTTCGTCTTGGGTGATTTAAGTGTACAAATCTCCCCATGAGTGATTTTCTTTATTTAAACGTTTATTTCTAGGCAAATTAGTAAGTGATTCCCTTATGTTTCAAATGACTCACAAAATGATTCACCTGGGTTTGACTCCTCTAGTAATACGCTTATGATGTGAGGGACTCTTCCACTGATTCACATGATGTCTCTATAAACCTCGATTCGAGTGATTCCCATTTGTATGCAATTCTTTTGGGGTTATTTAAACGAATCAAAATTGGTGATTCAAATGAATCAAAATAACTTCTTTGGTGATTTGCTTACATTTGGCATTTATGTCACATGGTAATAATAAACTGTACTGTTATTTTACTGAAATGATTTCAATCAGACAGTGTGAAAAGTGTGTGTGTCTGTGTGTATGTGTGAAGGTCAAAAAGGGGAAAAACACTGCGGTGGCGTTAAAGCGATGTCATCTATAGAGACGTGAGTAATCCTGTAATCGTCGTCAGTACAGCCGGTGATAACAAAGGTGGAGCAGAGAGTCGGGGGTTAATCCGTCATTACAGCAAAGTCACAGGCTGAAACACGAGACTTGACAACAGAGAAGAAGAAAAGCGTAGAACAGAACAGAAAGGGCATCTGAGATTAGATCTGAGGGAGTCATTACTGCGTCTGAAATCACATACTTCTTTACTCTATAGTGTGTGAGGTGAAGAGTATCTCCGAATCAGCGGATTTTAAAATACACAAACGATGACTGAGCCTAAAACAGCGTTAAAAACTTCAGGATAAAAACATTGTTCAACATCATCCAAGTTTGAACTTTAAACTCACGCTGCGGTGATGCCGTAGGTCACGTGACCATATCAACCCGGCGGATGGCGTATGAAACGAGTTTATTCCTACTCCCCGTAATTACACTGTAAAGAGCAGACTTTATTAACAGTTGGGACTGTATGAGATTTCAGACACAGCAGTGATTTGGGAAGAGCGATAGGAACAGGAAGCTATGACCAAATATGGAAAACGTAAAAGGATTTAGCAAAAAACAGCAGAAATGTCACTTTCTCTCTCTCTCTCTCATTTAATCTTTTCCCAGATTAGCATAAGGTTTACCTACAGGTTATAAGAAAGATCCCACGCGCCTTACGTAAAGAGTAAAGACGCAGGGATGAATCCTGGGACATGTCGACTGTGTGCCATGATTTAAGGTTCAGCAGGAAAACCCTTAAAGATCACACACACCGTCCTGTCGCTCCTCACTGTGAGTTACTGAGCTGAATTGGAAAGGATAAACAGTACCAGAGGGTCATGAGCTCGAATCCTGCTGGACTGTCAGAAAGCTGCCAACCTTTTAGAAGGAATGCAGGATCTGAGAGAAAACAACATGGAGTCTTTACCAAAAGATAAATACACAGGTTGCCGTGGCGTTAGATAACCACGACGTCATCAGGGAGCTAACGAAGGTTAAGAGCCTTAGAGTTTATTTGAGACATGACCTTTGACCTGTGGATCAGAACTTGGCTTTAAGGACGAGATCTTCTGTGGGGACAAGGCTGAACGAGGGATCAGTGATGATGTCACCAGTGTAGGAGAAGGGGTTAAAAGGCTAAAGAGAGAGAGAGAGAGAGCAGAGAAACCTCACCCATCTTCAGGCATGTGTGTATGTGTGTGTATGCATGTGTGTGTTTGATAGAAAAAAGAAATATGAGAAACAAAGAGGTGAAAGTGGAAAATGGCTTCCTGTATTCTCTTTAGTACACACACACACTGTTCAGACTAAGTGGAACAGGTTGCGGTGTGTGTAAAGTTAATTTGCATCAGGAAATGATGCTTCTGCAGATGCTTGTATATACACACATGCATGCTGTGTGTGTGAGAGAGCAGTGGAAAATTCGGTTGATGATAGTTGAGGGTGGAGCGGAGGAAGAGCGCACGAGACACAGCGTCGGATTATCAAATTTACACACCGCAGATGACATCCTGCACCACACACACACACACACACACACCCCTACTGCTGATTCTGCCTACAGACCTCAATCATTTTCTTTTCTCACTGAACCAAAGAGGTGCTGTTTTTTTAACACTCTAAATCTGTAAATAAAATAAGTTAAGTTTTAATTTAATTAATTAAAAAGACTTTTCTTGGCTTGATTATTAATTTAATTAGTTTAATAATCTTTTTCTTTCTCATCTTCCTCATAATTTCTTATCCTGTCATTTTTTACCATATACAATACCTTGTGTATTAGCTGTGAATATGCTAATGAGGGGGTGTGTCTTATTTACACTGACAGTATCTGATACATCATTGGCTGATCTTTTAAAGGTGTAATGTTTGCTGTGTACTGAACAATGAGTGGTTTTAAGCAAAAACAATGTTTTGATGGTGTTTAATGGAGAATGTTGGTGTTTGATAGAGAATGTTGGTGTTTAATGGAGAATGTTGGTGTTTAATAGAGAATGTTGGTTTTTGAGATGTTGGTGTTTAATAGAGAATGTTGGTGTTTATTGGAGAATGTTGGTGTTTGATAGTGTTTAATGGAGAATGTTGGTGTTTAATAGAGAATGTTGGTGTTGAATGGAGAATGTTGGTGTTTAATGGAGAATGTTGGTGTTTGATGGTGTTTAATGGAGAATGTTGGTGTTTAATAGAGAATGTTGGTGTTTAATGGAGAATGTTGGTGTTTGATAGTGTTTAATGGAGAATGTTGGTGTTTTATAGTGTTTAATGGTGTTTAATGGAAAATGTTGGTGTTTAATGGAGAATGTTGGTGTTTGATAGAGAATGTTGGTGTTTTAAAATGTGTTTAATGAGAATGTTTGGTGGTTTTAATAAAGAATGTTGATGTTTTATAGTGGTTTATGGAATGTTTGGTGTTTTAATAGGAGAATGTTGGTTGTTTGTAGGAATGTTGGTGTTATAATGGAGAATGTTGGTGTTTGATATGTGTTTAATTAGAGTGTTTATGTGGAAAATGTTGTTGTTTGATAGTGTTTATTGGAAATGTTGGTGTTTAATAGAGTATGTTGGTGTTTGATAGTGTTTAATGGAGAATGTTGGTGTTTAATGGAGAATGTTGGTGTTTGATAGAGAATGTTGGTGTTTAATGAGAAATGTTGTGTTTGTGTTTGTTAATGGAGAATGTTGGTGTTTGATGGTGTTTAATAGAGTTTATTTGGAGAATGTGGTGTTTGATAGTGTTTAATGGAGAATGTTGGTGTTTAATAAATGAATGTTGATGTTTTATAGTGTTTAATAATGGAAAATGTTTGGTGTTTAATGGAGAATGTTGGTGTTTGATGAGAGAATGTTGGTGTTTAATGGAGAATGTTGTGTTTGATGGGTGTTGAATGGGATGTTGGTGTGTTGAATGGTGTTTTAGGAGTTTATTGGAGAATGTTGGTGTTTTATAGTGTTTAAGGGAGAATGTTGGTGTTTAATAAAGAATGTGTTGATGTTTTATATGTTTAAATGGAAAATGTTGGGTGTTTAATGGAGAATGTTGGTGTTTGATATGGTTTAGAATGTTGGTGTTTAATAATAATGAGAATGTGGGTTGGATGTTTGATAGTGTTATTGGAGAAATGTTGGTGTTTGATAGTGTTTAATGGAGAATGTTGGTGTTTAATAGAGAATGTTGATGTTTTATAGTGTTTAATGGAAAATGTTGGTGTTTAATGGAGATGAATGTTGGTGTTGTTTTAATAGAGAATGTTGGTGTTTGATAGTGTTTATTGGAGAATGTTGGTGTTTGATGGTGTTTAATAGAGTTTAATGGAGAATGTTGGTGTTTAATAAAGAATGTTGATGTTTTATAGTGTTTAAATGGAAAATGTGGTGGTTTAATGGAGAATGTTGGTGTTTGAATAGAGAATGGTGTTTGTGTTTTAATGGAGAATGTTGGTGTTTGATAGGTTTATTGAGAATGTTGTTTAATGGAGAATGTTGGTGTTTAATAGAGAATGTTGATGTTTGATAGTGTTTAATGGGGAATGTTGGTGTTTAATGGAGAATGTTGGTGTTTGATAGAGAAGTTGGTGGGATGGGTGTTTGATAGTGTTTATGGAAATGGGGGTGTTTTAAAGTGGAGAATGTGGTGATGTTTTATGTTTAATGGAAAATGTTGTGTTTAATGGAGAAAGTTGGTGTTGGAATGTTGGGGTTGTAATGGAGGGTGTCTAATTGTAATAGAGAATGTTGGTGTTTGATAGTGTTTAATTGGAGAATGTTGATGTTTTATAGTGTTTAATGGTGTTTAATGGAGAATGTTGGTGTTTAATGGAGAATGTTGGTGTTTAATAGAGAATGTTGGTGTTTGATAGTGTTTAATGGGGAATGTTGGTGTTTAATGGAGAATGTTGGTGTTTAATAGAGAATGTTGGTGTTTGATAGTGTTTAATGGGGAATGTTGGTGTTTAATGGAGAATGTTGGTTTTAGGTGTTTTAAGGAGAATGTTGGGTGTTTGTGGAGTGTTAATAGATTTAATAGAGAATGTTGGTGTTTGATAGGTTTATATTGGAGATGTTGGTGTTTTTATAGTCTTTAATGGTGTTAATGGAAAATTGTTGGTGTTTAATGGAGAATGTTGGTGTTTAATAGAGAATGTTGGTGTTTGATAGTGTTTAATGGGGAATGTTGGTGTTTAATGGAGAATGTGGGTTTAATAGAGAATGTTGGTGTTTAAAGGAGAATGATGTTTTAATGTTGTTTTTGTGTGTTGATTTATATTAAAGACAAGTGATGTGTGGTGGTGTTTACTGATAAATGTTGGTGTTTACAGAACATTTTTTACCAATAGCGTTAATGAAAGTGACTTCCTCAACACGTTTTTGCTTAATATTGATTTTTCCTTCATTCTGTCTTTCTGTCTCTGTCTTCTAGTTGTATTCTGGTCGTTATGGGAAAGCAGAACAGCAAGCTTCGTCCCGAGGTGATCGAGGACCTGATGGAGTGCACCGACTTCACTGAGGAGGAGATTCAGGAGTGGTATAAAGGCTTCCTCCGGGACTGTCCTAGCGGCGCTCTTACCATGGAAGAGTTCAAAAAGATTTATGGCAACTTCTTCCCGTACGGAGATGCTTCCAACTTTGCCGAGCATGTCTTCCGAACCTTTGACGCCAACGGAGACGAAACGATAGACTTCAGAGAGTTCATCATTGCCCTTAGCATCACCTCGCGTGGCCAGCTGGACCAGAAGCTAAGGTGGGCCTTCAGCATGTACGATCTGGACGGCAACGGCTACATCAGCAAGGACGAGATGCTGGAGATCGTACAGGTCGGCACAACAACCTGCTGTTTATTTACTGCATGGAACTCGGCTTCATTAGAGTTTAGCCAATTAACACCAGCAGAATCGATGAGTCAGAGCCACAGTGTTCAGCTCAGCTTCCCAAAGCGGAAAGAACGCAACACAGCAGCAGCTCTAAAAATAATTGCGATGAAAGTATGCTAGCTTGACACTTACAGACCAATTATCCTCTGTGTTCTGTCAAAAAAAAAAACCAAACAGCTGGTGTTTATCATCTCCATCCCGCTCGCTGTCGCTCGGCATAACCGCCTCAGCCAAATGAGCAGTGCAATAGAAAGTGTGCTACAGCCGTGAAAAACAAAACAGAAACAAATACTACCAAAACACCATCAAACATTTTTTTTCTACCATCAAACACTATCACACACCATTATTCATTATTAAACACCAACAATCATTATCACAAACTCCAACATTCACCATCAACCACCAACAATCACCATCATTTACCGTTAAACACCAACAATCACCATCACACACACCAACATTCACCATCAACCACCAACTATCACCATCCCGTTAAACACCAACAATCACTATCACACACCAACATTCACTATTAAACACCAACAGTCACCATCACAAACACCAATATTTACCATTAAACACCAACAATCACCATAACACACACCAGCATTCACAAAATACACAACATCACCATCACACACAACGACATTCACCATTAAACACAAACAATCACCATCACACACACCAACATTCACCAATAGATACCAACTATCACCATCACACACACCAACATTTACCAATAAATACCAACTATCACCATTGCACACACCAATATTCACCATCACACACACACACAACCAGTATGCAGCTTTACCAATAATTACACTAACAGACCAATTGCTCTTGTTCTCACCATTAAACACCACACTCATCACACACCAACATTCACCAATAAACACCAACATTCACTATCAAAAAAAAAAACAAAACAACACCTCCATCCCCACACACGCAACATTTCCTCACCAACACCATCTCACACACCAACCAAAACAACATTACATACACAACACAAACACAGCCATGAAAACATAAAAAGAAACAAAGTATACAAAAACACCAGCAAACAGTCCCAGACACAAAACCACACACACACATTATCAGCAACACACAACAAACAATCACAACGCCACCACCACCACCAACATCACCATCAGAAAAACACCAAAAGCACCAACAACAACACCAACAGTCACCCACCAACACACAAAACACATCACACAAACATTGACAATTAACACCAACAATCACCTACCAACACACACCATTACACACCAACAACCATCAAAACCATCACCACAACACACAACATTCATTCACCAATAAATACCAACATTCACTATCACACACACACCAACATTCCCAAAAACCAATATCCCATCCACAACACCAACATTACAAGTACATACACCAACAATCACCATCACACACACCAACATTCACATCACACACACAACACCACTCATCACAACATCAACACCAACAATCACCATCACCACACATTCCCATTAACCCACCATCACCATAACAAAAAAAACCATCAACCTTCACCACAAACATCACAATACCATCATATACAGTGCACACCAACATGCACATCACACACACCACATTCATTAACACCACAACCCACCATCACACAAACACCAACATTCACAAACACAACAGCTCACACAACAGTTCACGTTAACACAAACAACACACAACACCACACACACACGCACACACACAACATAAATACCAACAATCACCACACACACCAACATTCCCCATTAAACACCAACAATCACCATCAACACACACCAACAGTCACCAATAAATGACCAACACTACAACGTACACCAGCACACACCAACCATCACCAATTAGGAACCAGTGAATCATCAACCAAAGTCACATAACACACCAACATTACCAACAAACACCATTTACAGCACACCAACCAGTCACCAAACACACCATGACACAGCACCACATACCCATTACACCACTCAACCCAATCACCACACAAACACCCATCAACAACCTCAACCACCACACCAACAACACCATCCAGCAAACCATTAAACAACAACCAATCACCATCACACCACCACACACCAGCACCAACAATCACCATTAAACAACCAACACTTCAACAAGCACACACACAACATCACCATTAAACCACAAGCACCATAACACACACCAACATTCACCAATAAATAACACATTTACCACCAAACACCCAACCATTCACCAATAAATACCAAACATACCATCACACACACCAACATTCACATTAAAACAAAAATCACATACCACACACACCAACAGTTCACCATTGAAATGGGGCACAGCAACATTCAACCATGACATCACACACACCAATCCAACATTACCATCACACAAAAGACATCACATCACATCACACACAACATCACCATTAAAAACACCAAACAACACCTAACACACACCAACATTCACCAATAAATACCAACAATTACCATAAACACACACCAACATTCACATAAATCCCAACAATACACACACACACAAATTCACCATTAACCAAAAATCACCATCACACACAACAACATTCACCATGAACAAACATCATTACCACACAACCAACACACACCATCACCACAACCAACACATACCATTTACATCACCAATCAACATTCACCACAACACCACCATCACACACCAACATACACCATCACCACATACAACATCACCATCAACACACCATACACTATCACACCACATCACCATACATACCACCAACAATCACCATCATCACACATTTCAACATTCCCCATTTAACACCAAACAATCACCATCACAAACACCAACATTCACCATCAAAAACCACCAACAATCACCATCATTCGCCTGTTAAACACCCAACAATTACCATTGCACACACAACAGACATGTATCATAAAAACCAACAATCACCATCACACACACAGAACATTCACTATTAAACACCAACAATCACCATTACGCACACCAACCTTCACCATAACAACCAACAATCACCATCACACACACCAACATTCACCATCAACCACCAACTTATCACCATCCTTTACCGTTTGAAAACAACCAACACCAATCACCAACACACCACATTCACCTATTAAACACCAACAATCACCATCACAAACACCAACATTCATCATTAAACACCACAATCACCAAGCAACACAACCAACATTCACCAAAAAATACACAACATTTTACCATCACACACCACACCAACATTCACCAATAAATTACCAACAATACCATCACACACACAACATTCACCATAAACACCACAACAATCACCATCACACACACAAAACATTCACCATTAAATACCAACATATCACCATACCAACCCACAACCACAATAACACTTCACCATCACACACACAATATCACCATCACACACACACACACCAGCATTCACAATTGAACAACCCTCACCAACAATCACCATTCACACACACCAACAATCACACACATCACACACACCACAGTTCACCATTAAACACCAACAATCACCATCAACAACACACCAACATTCACCATTAAACAACCAACAATCAAGAATCACAAACACACACCAACATTCACTAATCAACCACCAACATCACCATCACACACACCAACATTCACCATTCACCATTAAACACCGACCCAGTTACCGTCACACACACACCAACATTCACCATTAAACACCAACAATCATCATCACACACACCAACATTCCAATAAACAGCAACATTCACCATTAAACACCCAACAATCACCATCACATACACCAGCATTCACCATTAAACAACAAAAATCACCATAACACACACAAACATTTACTATTAAAACACCAACAATCACCATCACACACCAACATTCACCATTAAACAGCCAACAATCACCATCACACACACCAACATTCACCAATAAATACCAACAATCACTATCACACACCCCAACATTCACCATTGAACAGCAACAATTACCATCACACACACCAACATTTACCAACAAACACACCAACATCCACCAAAAAACACCAACATCACACACACCAACATTTACCATTGAAACAGCAACAATTACCATCACACACAAACAACACCACACACTAAACACCGACATTTACCATCACACATACCAACATTCATTATCACACAACAACATACACCATCACACAAACCAACATACACCATCACCACATACCAACATACACCATCACACACCAACAATCATCATCACACACCAACACACACCATCATACACCAACAATCACCATCACACATCAACATTCAACATTCACCATTAACACCACAATCACCATTCAAACACACATCAACATTCACCATTAAAACACCAACAATCATCACACAATCACCAACATTCACCATTAAACACCAACATCACCATCACACACAACATTCACCATTCACCACAGCAACAATCACCATCACACACAACAACATTCACATTTACCAACAAACACACCAACATCCACCAACACCAACATCACACACACCAACATTCACCATTGAACAGCAACGATCACCAGCACACACCAACATTCACCAACAAGAACATACACAAACCAACAGTCACCATCACACAACCCAATACATACACCATCACACACCAACATTTACCCTCACACATACCACATACACCATCACACACCAACATACACCATCACACACACACACACCACATACACATCACCATACACACCAACAAACAATCACCATCACACATCAACATTAAACCATTAAACACCAACAATCACCATTACACACACCAACATTTATCTTTACACATCAGCATTAAACCATTCAACACCAAGAATCACCATCACACACACCAACATTTTACACCAACGAACCACACCAACATACACAACATCACACACCAACATTTACCATGACACACATTATTTTACACACAACACATCCACCATTACCACACACCAACAATCACCATCACACCACCAACACACAACATCACCATCACACATCACTATTTCACCACACACAATCCAACACATCACCAACAACACACACACAACATTACACAACAACATTCAACCATACCAACCAACACACCATTCACACACCAACACACAACCACAAACATTCACCAACATCACCATTACACAACACACCAAACACCATTAACACAACACATCACAAACACATTCACTATTTAAACCATTGCACCAACATTAAATCATTAAATACAACAAACAACCATCACACACCACCAACATTCACCATTAAACACCACACACAATCAACAACATCACACACACCAACATTCACTATTAAACACCAACAATCACCATCACACACACCAACATTTACCATTAACAACAAACCCAACAATCACCATCACACACACCAACATTCACCATTAAAACACAAACCAACAATCACCATCACACACACCAACATCATTTCACACCCATTCATCACACACACACAAACATTCACACCCAACATTCACCATCATTAAACAACCAACATCACCATCACACAACCACATCACACACACCAACATTCACCAAATCACACACACACAACATACACCATCACACACCAACACAACACACACACACAACATTCACCATTAAACACCAACCAATCACCATCACACACACAACATTCAACATTCACACACACCAACATATTAAACAGCAACAATCACCCTCACAAACACACACCAACATTCACCATTAAACAACCAACAATCTCACCATCCACACACACCAAACATTCACACTCATTAACAGCGCCACAACAATCACACATCACACACACCAACATTCACCATTAAACACCAACAATCACCATCACACACACCAACATTCACCATTAAACACCAACAACCACCATCACAACACACCAAATCACATTTAACACCACAATCATCAACAACACACCCAAAATTCACCATTAACCAACATTCATTAAACACCAACAATCACCATCACACAAACCAACATTCACCATTAAAACACCAAAAAATCAACCATTCACACATTAAACACCAACACAACATCCACACACCAACATTCACCAACATTTCACAATCACAACAACATTCACCATTAAACAAACACACCAATCACCACACCACACACCATCACCATCACACACACCAACATTCACCATTAAACACCAACAACACATCACACATCACCAACACAACCAACATTCACCATTAACACCAACACCAACACATCACCATCACACACACATCACACACACAACAATTCACCATTAAACACCAACACTTAAACACCACACCAACATTCACCATTAAACATCAACATTCACCATTAAACACCAACAATCACCATCACACACACCAACATTCACCATTAAACACCAACACAAAAAAACACCAACAATCACACAACATCACACACACCACCACACACACCACAACATTCACCATTAAACACCAACAATCACAACAGCAAACAATTCACCACATCACACATTAAACAACCACCCACCAATTAAACACCAACAATCACCATCACACACACCCACATTCACCATAACACCAACAATCACCATCACACACACCAACATTCACCATTAAACACCAACAATCACCATCACCAACAATCACCAACAATCACACACACCAAACACCAACATTCACCAACAAACACACCAACATCTCACACAGCAACATTCTTCATCACACACCAACATTTACCATTTAACACCATTAATCACCATTACCAACTTTCACCAACTCAAATTACCGTAAAATCACCGATCTGACAAACTAAACACACCTTATCTGCACTTTGCTTTCTGGGGCTACGGTTCTGTTTTAATAAGCTCGGAATCTCAGCTGACAGATTTTTGATTGTCTGTACATTTTTAACTCGCTGCTTTATGTATTGATTTTTGATCGTCTCCTCAGGCCATCTATAAAATGGTGTCGTCGGTGATGAAGATGCCAGAGGACGAATCCACACCAGAGAAACGAACAGATAAAATCTTCCGACAGATGGACAAAAACCGTGATGGTGAGCCGACACACACTTCTGTCTGGTTCTAATCACTTTACACTCCAATGAACGGTCTCATTCCACATTTCACTGTTTTAATAAGCTCCAGACGTCTGTGCAGGTTTTCCTCTGGTCATGTGACTGAGGGCATTTAACCATTCAGTTGCAATAGTATTAGTGAGATCAGACACTAAGATATGATCTGATTGTTCTTGAATAAACATGGAAATAAAAATCTGAATAAATAGTAGCATTTAACTGTACAGGTAAAAAATGTAAAAAAAATGGAGTATATATATATATATATATTAAACCACATGTGTGTGTGTGTGTGTGTGTGTGTGTGGCAGGTAAACTGTCTCTGGAGGAATTTGTGGAAGGAGCAAAAAACGATCCGTCCATCGTGCGGCTCCTGCAGTGTGACCCGAGCAGCGCAGGACAGTAAAGAGCAGAGCGCCACAACGCTGCAGTCACACACACACACACACACACACACACACACAGTAACTCCCACTGTTCAGTGCACACACACTGAGAATAAAACTGGATGCTTCATACAGGAAGTGCTAATGTAAAATTTGTACATTAGATACGAGTTTTATGACATCCAGGAAGTGTTGAAATAATATGAAGAACCCTGTTAGTAGCATAGTTTCAGTTTCAGTTTCATACATTGTTCGGAGCGCTCGGTCGCCGGTTTCCTCCTCTACTGACCGTGGTATCCAGTTCATCGGATTCAACGCACGGCTGTGTTGGGATGTCGGATAAAAGATCTCAGAAAGCTTAACACTCCACACAAGCATGTGACTGATCTGTACCATAGGAGCTAAGCTAGGCGCTCCTCTAAAATTAGCCATTTTTCACTATGCTAAGCGCTTTAGCAGTATTTATCTTTAAGTGTAATGAAGCTATGTTACGTTATGCTCGCAACACACTCGTTTTTTAGACTTTACCTTTCATTTTGCTTGTTTTTGGTTTTGCTTGTTTTCGTTTGCACAGAAACATTTTTGTACACGGCTAACAACAGTTAGCCCGAGATCGGCGCTACAAAGGTTTCTTCTAAACAATAAATAGAAAGTTAAAAAATAGTGTTTTACAGTTTTCCCGCTAACCGGCTGAATCCACTAGCTGTCTTTCCACCGTATCGCGCGGTACACTATCATTCTTCATGTCTGACAAACGACTCTTTCACTCAACACTGTCATCAAATGCTATCAGAACCCCCCACCCCCCAAAATCTCTTCCTGTTCAAATGATGGAATGATTACTTCTTATTTCCGTCTGTCTTCTGTCCGACTCCCACTTTTATTTAACTGATTGTTTTCATTTGTTTGTTTGTTTGTTTGTTTGTTTGTTTGACGTGGAACACAGGAACGGAATGTCACTTTATTTAATGTGAAAAAAAAGATGTTTAATGTGAAAAGCATTATTTTGATAAATGTTCTGAATGAATTATTCATCGGAATCTTACTGGTTTTTTGTTCTCTTCTTTTGCTTTATGAGAAACAGAATAACGTTTATGAGGTAACGTCAGTAATAACACGTCATAACTTCGGCTGAAATACCGTGCTAGAGAACATGCTAGCGGCTGTGAGGTCGTCAGTAGCCGGCGGTCATCTAGACTTTCACTGGTCACATGATGAACAGATGGGAAGTGATTTTTTTAGCCACTGCTTCATGTAAGGATGTTACAAAAAAATATATTCAAGTGAGTTCAATTATTTATTAAACTTTTTACATTTAAATATAAGGACACAATATTACTAAATTAGAATATTACATCATGCCCATTAGAGGGCGCCATAGTTTTTTATTAGATTGAAATCACTGGTCAAGTATTCAAGCTACTGAAGATTGTATTAAATGTCGTGTAAAACAGTAGTAAACGTTACTAGCGAGCTAACTAACATTAGGCTAGCTATGATTGCGGTAACGAGTGTTAACAAGCTAGCTAACGTGCTGTTGTACAACTTGCTAGCATGATAGGTTAGCTCTTTTGTTTTAACCAGCATTCAAGGTTGCTAGCATGATAGCTAACTGGAGTATTATTATTATTATCATTATTATTATTAGAAAAAATGCATCGGTTTACCAGCTAGCTAACATTAGAACAGTTGCTATATAGCTTAATTAAAAGCTTTGCTTATATATATTGGCACCCACTTATCAGATCAGCAGGTGGTTCTACGTTAAATGAGTGGAACAAAAGAAAATGGCACAAATAAAAAATACATTTATTCACAAAACTCCAAAAACTCCAGTGAGACACTATCAAACAACTATTATTTACAAAAATAAGATCTTGACTAATAAATTCAAATGTCCAACAACTTTTTGATACGAAGGACGTGGGAAACAAGCGAACAAACATGTTTCCAACATTTCAGAGTAAAAAAAGGTTTTAATAATTGAAGAAGAAACGATTTGAGTTCACGGTCGCTGCTGAAACGGGTGAGGAATCAGAGGAGTGAGGAATGAGGAATCAGAGGAGTGAGGAATCACAGGAGTGAGGAATCACAGGAGTGGGGAATCACAGGAGTGGGAATCACAGGATCACGAGTGGGAGGAATCACAGGAGTGGGGAATCAAAGGAGTGGGGGAATCAACAGAGAATGACAGAAGGAGAGGAATCACAGGAGGGGGAATCACAGGAGTGAGGAATCACAGGAGTGAGGAATCACAGGAGTGAGGAATCACAGGAGTGGGGAATCAGAGGAGTGAGGAATCAGAGGAGTGAGGAATCAGAGGAGTGAGGAATCACAGGAGTGAGGAATCACAGGAGTGAGGAATCACAGGAGTGGGGAATCACAGGAGTGAGGAATCAGCGGAGTGAGGAATCACAGGAAAGTGAGGAATCATGAGGAGTCACAGGAGTGAGGAATCACAGGAGTGAGGAATCACAGGAGTGAGGAATCAGAGGAGTGAGGAATCACAGGAGTGGGGAATCAGAGGAGTGAGGAATCACAGGAGTGAGGAATCACAGGAGTGAGGAATCAGCGGAGTGAGGAATCACAGGAGGTTTCTTTCACATTAAAACACAAACACACGAGTGCGACTAACCCTGAAATAAAATAATCCGATTAATATAAATACTAATCAAAGCTCAGATTAGACTCTTGGAATTTAATTAATTATTAATTTCTTTACTTATTCAGTGATATTTATTCAATGTGATCACATTTAAAAATATATAAAAAAATGTTCAGCAAACTTTGTACAAAATGTTTTTTGGGGTTTTTTTTGTTTTATTATCAATTTTGTGTTTAAAAATATATGGATTTGAGGCGGCGTTTCGGTTTCATAAGACAGAAGAAAGTGATTGAAGAATAAAGTCAGTAAGGCACTGCAGCAGTTATGAGGAAAATCTAATCCTCCTGTTCAAGTATGACTGACGAACACGTCTCTCAGATGCACAGCAGCCAATCAGCATTCACCTATTTACATACAGCTGCAACATTTAGTCCCATGATTTCAACTTTATTCTCCAGATTCTACTAATTTTATCTCATAATTTCATTTTATTCCTTATTAACATTGGCTCTAAAACGGCGCCGCAGTGTCGCACCTTGTTTTGTTTTTTAGATTTACAGATACTTTTATTTTTAAAGAATTCAGTTCCCACATTTGAAGGTGAAAAGTATTTATGTACTGGCCTTAAAAAGAAGTCGCTCATCTGAAATGTTTAAGGTAAAAATTTGTCAGTATAAAATAAAGCGAAGAGCTGGGAAATGATTGGTCTCCATAATGAGGAGTTTCCGGACTGCCTGACATCCTGAATTAATGTTGATATCGAACCCCTCTAAAGGAACGTCACATTAATAAACACTGCAAAACTTCCTGTTAGTTCAGTGAGTCAAATTGAGTCGGGAGTCCCGTGACCGCGAGTCGACTCTCTGTATTTGTGTGGAGCGGCGGCCTTAGGAGTCGACACTCCGCCTCCGGCGCACTAACGGAACACGCTGGATCTTCATCTTCACAGAATTCTAAATCTCAGTCAGGGTGATTTTGCAGGCGTCGCCGTAGCTCTCGATGCTAAGGATGAAGGTGTCCTCGTTGGAGTAGTGCTCCACCATGTTGTCGTCCATGTTCACCAAGATCCTTTAACACCGGAAGATTTACATGTCACAACCGCACACAGCTCTCTGATTGGCTGCCTATGTAGGTAGCAAACCCTCATTTTCTTAACCTTTTATTTCCCCAAGCCCACATTTCTTTAACCCTTTATTCCCCCAACCCCACATTCCTTTAACCCTTTATTCCCCAACCCCACATTCCATTAACCCTTTATTCTCCTAACCCCACATTCCTTTAACCCTTTATTCCCCAACCCCACCCCATTTCCCATTTAACCCTTTATTCCCCAACCCCACATTTCTTTAAACCCTTTCTTTATTCCCCAACCCCACATTTCCATTTAACCCTTTATTTCCCCAACCCCACATTCCTTTAACCCTTTATTCCCCAACCCCACATTCCATTAACCCTTTATTCCCCAACCCCACATTCCATTAACCCTTTATTCCCCAACCCCACATTCCATTAACCCTTTATTCCCCTAACCCCACATTCCATTAACCCTTTATTCCCCCAACCCCACATTCCATTAACCCTTTATTCTCCTAACCCCACATTCCATTAACCCTTTATTCCCCCCCCCAACCCCCCCAACATTCCATTAACCCTTTATTTCCACCCCAACCCCCAACATTTATTTTCCCCAACCCCACATTCCTTTAACCCTTTATTCCCCAACCCCACATTCCTTTAACCCTTTATTCCCCAACCCCACATTCCTTTAACCCTTTATTCCCCCAACCCCCAACCCCACATTCCTTTAACCCTTTATTTATTCCCCCAACCCCACATTCCTTTAACCCTTTATTCCCCAACCCCACATTTCTTTAACCCTTTATTCCCCCAACCCCACATTCCTTTAACCCTTTATTCCCCCAACCCCACTTTATTTTTCCCCCAACCCTTTAACCCTTTATCCCCAACCCCACATTTTTCTTTATTCCCCACCCTTTATTCCCCCAACCCCACATTCCTTTAACCCTTTATTCCCCAACCCCACATTCCTTTAACCCTTTATTCCCCCAACCCCACATTCCTTTAACCCTTTATTCCCCAACCCCACATTTTACCATTAACCCTTTATTCCCCCCCTAACCCCACCCCATTCCTTTAACCCTTTTTTCCCCAACCCCCAACCCCACATTCCTTTAACCCTTTATTCCCCTAACCCCACATTCCTTTACCCTTTATTTATTCCCCGTTATTTTCCCCTAACCCCACAGTCCTTTAACCCTTTATTCTCCTACCCCACAGTACCCCACCCCCATTCTTTTAACCCGTTATTCCCCCAACCCCACATTCCTTTAACCCGTTATTCCCCTTCCAACCCCACATTCCTTTAACCCTTTATTCACCTAACCCCACATTCCTTTAAACCCCTTTATTCACCTAACCCCACATTCCTTTAACCCTTTATTCCCCAACCCCACATTCCTTTAACCCGTTATTCCCCTAACCCCACATTCCATTAACCCTTTATTCTCCTAACCCCACATTCCTTTAACCCTTTATTCACCTAACCCCACATTCCTTTAACCCTTTATTCCCCAACCCCACATTTCTTTAACCCTTTATTCCCCTAACCCCACATTCCATTAACCCTTTATTCTCCTAACCCCACATTCCTTTAACCCTTTATTCTCCTAACCCCACATTCCTTTAAACCCTTTATCTCCTAACCCCACATTCCTTTAACCCTTTATTCTCCTAACCCCACTTTTCTTTAAACCGTTATTCCAGTTATCCATCATTCCATTAACTCTCTATTCCATTCCCCTAACCCCTAATTCCCCGAACCCCACAAATTCCCCTTAAGCCTTTATTCCCCTAACCCCACATTCATTTAACCATTCATTCCCTTAACCCCTCATTCCATTAACCCTTTATTCCCCTAACCCCACATTCTTTAGCTCTTTATTTTCCTAACCCTTTATTCCCTTAACCCTTTATTTCCCCTAACCCCACATAGCTTCTCTCATTTAACCCTTTATTCCCTTAAACCCCTCATTCCCATAGCTCTTTATTCCCCTAAACCGTCTCATTCCCCCATCTTAACCCTTATTCCCTAACCCCACATTCCTTTAACCCTTTATTTCCCCCAACCCCACATTCCTTTAACCCTTTATTCCCCAACCCCACATTCCTTTACCCCCCCACCCCATTCCTTTAACCCTTTATTCCCCAACCCCACATTTAGCCTTTTCCCCAACCCCTTTATTCCCCCAACCCCAACATTCCTTTAACCCTTTATTCCCCAACCCACATTCCTTGAACTTTAACCCTTTATTCCCCCAACCCCCCAATCCTTTAACCCCTTTATTCCCCAACCCAACCCCACATTCCTTTAACCCTTTATTCCCCTAACCCCACCCCAGTCCTTTAACCCTTTATTCCCCCAACCCCACCCCAACCCCATTCCTTTAACCCTTTATTCCCCTAACCCCACATTCCTTTAACCCTTTATTCTCCTAACCCCACATTCCTTTAACCCTTTATTCCCCTAACCCCACATTCCTTTAACCCTTTATTCCCCTAACCCCACATTCCTTTAACCCTTTATTCCCCTAACCCCACACATTCCTTTAAACCCTTTATTCTCCTAACCCCACATTCCTTTAACCCTTTATTCCCCAACCCCACATTCCATTAACCCTTTATTCCCCCAAACCCCCACATTCCTTTAACCCTTTATTCTCCTAACCCCACTTTTCTTTATACCGTTATTCCAGTTATCCATCATTCCATTAACTCTCTATTCCCCTAACCCCTAATTCCCTTAAGCCTTTATTCCCCTAACCCCACATTCATTTAACCATTCATTCCCTTAACCCCTCATTCCATTAACCCTTTATTCCCCTAACCCCACATTCTTTAGCTCTTTATTTTCCTAACCCTTTATTCCCTTAACCCTTTATTCCCCTAACCCCACATTCATTTAACCCTTTATTCCCTTAACCCCTCATTCCCATAGCTCTTTATTCCCCTAACCGCTCATTTATTCCCTTAACCCTTTATTCCCCCTAACCCCTCATTTTATTCCCTTAACCCTTTTTACCCCACATTTTAACCCTTATTCCCTTAACCCCTCATTCCCATTAACCTTAACCCCCAACCCCACATTCCTTTAACACTTTATTTTCGTAAACTCTTATTTCCTTAACCCTACATTTCTTTTATTTTATTTCTTTAACCCTTTTTTCTCCTAACCCTAAACAGGAATAACTCATCACAAATGCACACACAAAGCCTCTGATTAGCTACCTATGTGTGTAGTGAGCAGGAGTGCGAGTGTGTTATTCTGTTTTATTCAGAGTTACATGATGAGTTATGTTATCACAGCTACATACAGCTTTATCTTTAACACGGGGGACTTCTTTTACACCCTAACCCCACATTCCTTTAAACCCTTTATTTAAACCCCTAACCCACATTCCTTAACCCAACTTTATTCCATCCTAAACCCTTTACAGTCCCCTTTAACCCTTATTCTCCTAACCCCACCCACACTTTCTTTTAACCCGTTATTCCCCCAACCCCACATTCCTTTAACCCGTTATTCCCCTAACCCCACATTCCTTTAACCCTTTATTCACCTAACCCCACATTCCTTTAACCCTTTATTCACCTTGCAACCCCACATTCCTTTTAACCCTTTATTCCCCAACCCCACATTTCTTTAACCCGTTATTCCCCTAACCCCACATCCATTAACCCCATTTATTTCTCCTAACCCCACATTCCTTAAACCCTTTATTAAGTCACCTAACCCCACATTCCTTAACCCTTTATTCCCCTAACCCCACATTCTTTAACCCTTTATTCCCCTTTAAACCCCACATTCCATTCTTAGTTCCTCCCAAAACCCTTTAACCCTTCTCCTAACCCCACATTATTCCGGTCTTAAACCAATTCTTATTCCCTAACCCCAATTCCTTTAACCCTTTATTCTCCTAAACCCCACACAACCCTTTAACCCTTAACCCACATTTTAACCCTTTAACCCTTCTCCTAACCCACTTTTCTTTAAACCGTAAAAACCGTTTTCAGTTATCCATCATTCCATTAACTCTCTATTCCCCTAACCCCTAATTCCCTTAAGCCTTTATTCCCCTAACCCCACATTCATTTAACCCTTCATTCCCTTAACCCCTCATTCCATTTAAAACCTTTATTCCCTAACCCCACATTCTTTAGCCTTTATTTTCCTAACCCTTTATTCCCTTAACCCTTTATTCCCCTAACCCCACATTCCCGTCATTTAACCCTTTATTTCCCTTAACCCCTCATTCCCATGCCCTAGTCTTTATTCCCCTAACCCGCTCATTCCCTTAACCCTTTATTTCCCTAACCCTACATTCCTTTAACACTTTATTCCCCAAATTCCCTTTATTCAGGGACCCTGTACAATTCCTTTAACCCTTTATTCCCCCCAACCCCACATTTCCTTTAACCCTTTATTCCCCAACCCCACATTCCTTTAACCCTTATTTCCCCCATGAGACCTCGGAGTGTCGGGGAGCGCAGCATCAGAGCATCGAACACGTCGTCACACTCCTTCCTGACGTACAGCAGGACTGAATAACACACACACACGTCAACTAATTTAATTAAAATAGTGAGATTTTCAGTGAAGGGAGATACACAAAGTAAATTAAATATTATCCTAACATTTATCAGTCACATAATCAGATTTTGGAACATGGCTCCACTGGAACGTTTCTCTCACCTCGTTTATGTGGCTCCTCTCTGATCTGTTTATGAGGCGGAGGACAGAAATCATCATCTGCTGACCGGAACATCCTCTTTACCAACACACTACTTAAAACACACACACACACACACACCTGTCAATCACTCCATCGACCGAGCACACACTTTGCAACACAAGACACCTTCTTTCACTGGAACTGTGCACAAATCCCCTGATCTCCATGAAGACATGCTGTGTTCTGATTGGAGGAGAGTCCTGATTCTGACTCCACCCCCTTTAAACTGAACACCTTTAAGATGAACTGGAACCCCGACTGAACCCCAGACCTCCTCACCTCAACATTAGTGTCTGATCTCACTAATACTATTGGAACTGAATGATCAGATCCACACAGTCACATGACCCACACAGTCACATGACCCAATCTAGTGAAAAACCAGCATAGAGTCTGGAGGTGATTCATTTAGAACGAATGAGACTAAAATCTGGAATAGGATAGAAAGAAAAACCAAAGATGGAGGTGATGGCTAGGTGTCCCAATACTTTTGGTCATATAGGGTATAAGGGTACGTACCCTTCTCTCTCGATCTCTTCAGTGTTGAAGGCAAAAACCTGCAAGATATTGGAAGAAAATGCCTTTGTTCAGCTTCACATACGGTTGAGAGGTGTGTGTTGTGTGTGTGAAAGGAGTCGTGGGAAATTTTTGTCACACTTGTGTCCGAGGTTTGTACCTGTGCGGCTCTCTGTAGGTTTCCGAAGTGAACGTCAGGGATGAAAAGGACGGGCTGAGCGTCCAGGTCCGTCATTGTCTTAAACAACGTGCTGTCGCCCTTTTTAGGAAGAGTGACTGCTCCGGAACTTGCGTCTTTTCCTGCATAGCGAGATCCGGACATGACATCATAAACAACATCAACAATCTTTACGTTTCTCCTGTTAGAATTAGTCTCGGTTGTCAGTTCATTTCAACCCGAATAACAAAAACCTTAGAACGTTTTTTAAATGTGAGTAAAATGAAAATCACACGAGTCCAAATTTGATATCACAGTAGAACACAGATAACATTAAAACTGAAAAGTTTTATACTTTTATCCACTGAATTAGTTTGTGTAAAATGTGCATGTTGACCAGAGTGTAGCGTCTCCTCTTCTTTTCAAAACAGTTTAAAGGCATCTGGACATCGAGGTTATCAGTTTTGGGGAGTTTTGGTGTTGGAATTTGGGCCCATATTTGCCTGATTCCAGGTTTCCAGCTGCTGAAGAGTTTGTGGTCTTTGACATATTTTTGGTTTCATGATGCGTCAAATGTTCTGTATAGGTGAAAGATCTGGACTGCAGACAGGTTCATTCAGCACCCGGACTCTTCTACTACCAACTCATGGCTGCAGTATGTGGCTTTACTCTAATAGGTCTTCACTGGAATAGACATCGTCTGTAGAGGAACATATGTTAGTCTAAAACCTTTATAGACCTTTCAAAACACGCACACTGCCCAAACCGTATGTTCTCATGCGCCCCTATGCCATTAGAGACGCTGGATTTAAGACTGAACGCTGATAACACAGCGGAAAGGCTCCGTCGTTTTTAACCCGGAGGACCTGGTGTCCAACAAGAATTTGGACTCGTCTGACCATCTTTTAATTTGAATCAGTCTATTTTAAATGAGTTTTGGTCCACAGGACACGATGGCGCTTCTGGTTCATGTTCACGTGTGGCTTCCTTTTTTGGTTGGTATCTGCAGATGTCGCGGCGGATTGTGTTTACTGACGGTGGTTTCTGGATCTTACTTAGTAATATTACTGCCGATGAGTAATGCAGTGTCGTCTGAGGGCCCGAAGACCACCGACCTCCAACAAAGGTCTTCATCCTTGTGCTTTAGATGCAGAGATTTCTCCCGTTTCTCTGAATCGTTTAATGATGTTAGGTTACAGATCTGATGAAAATTAACTAGTTCTATGCGCTTTTTTAAAACTTGTTGCTCTTTTTCAGCCATTTTTTTTGTCCCGTCCCAACTGTTCTGAGACCTGTAGTAGGCATTACGTTTGAAATGAGCTGATTTAGTAAAGAAAAGTGTAACATTTCTGTTTAAACATGTATGTTATCTATGTTCTATCGTGAATAAAATATTGCTCATGTGATTTAAAAGTCCTTTCATTTTTTTATTTTATTACATCTAAATAACGCCCCAACTTTTCCAGAATTCGGGTTGTAAAAGTAATTCACAATAAATTAAATAAATACGATTAACGATGTTTAATATCTAACCTTTCGACTTCTTGCGGTTCTGCTTCCTCTCCTCATCTCGGATTTTCCTCTCAGCGCCCTGATTATTTCAGAACAGCACAATTAATTAATCGGTAATGAAGTGCACGAGGGTCACAGACTGCGTCCTTGCCGACTACTGCGTTTTTGACCACAGCCAGCAGAGGGCGCTGCAGAGCCACGCATCACCATCACACAGCACTTGGTCCAGGCTTAGTGTACAAAATGCTAAATGCATGCGTGTGTGTGGTGTGTGTGTGTGTGTGTGTGTGTGTGTGTGTGTGTGTGTGTGTGTGTACCTTATCGCAGAACACTTTGATTTGGCAGTAGGCTCTGTGCAGTGGTTTGTTGCTGCGGTTGTTGTAGCTGTACGTGTCGATCTGGATCATCAGCGGCAGACCCTTCACTCCCTTCTGAGAGGAGAAGTCTGTACTCAGACAGTTCACAGTGATGAAGATCTAGAACACACACACACACACACACAGATAGTTAAGCCTTGTCCATTTTGCAGGGGTGATCTACTCAACATCCGCCGCTAACAAAAGTGCGCTGTTGCTTCACTCCAAACTGAACATCAATAAGGTACCCTAGTGAAGTGATTTACTAACCAGTGTTCCCAGTTTATTACTGGGATGTACTGTTTATTACCCAAGTGAAACCTTTAACCCCAGAACCACCATATTCCCAAAGCCCTGCATTCCATTAACCCTTCATTCTATTCATTCATTCATTCATTCATTCATCTCCTACACTCTATAACCCCACAGGGTTCTGCTGGAGTCGATCTAACATACATGTTTTTGGACTGTGGGAGGAAACCGGAGAACCCCGAGTAAACCCACACAAGCACAGGGAGAACATACAAACTCCACACAGAAAGACCCCTGCAGGGGGAATCAAACCCGGGACCTTCTTGCTGTGAGGGAACAGTGATAAACACTAGCCCTTGATTCCATTAACCCTTCATTCCATTAGCCCTACATTCCCATAAGCCTGCATTTCTTTATCCCTACCTTCCTTATTCCCATAACCCTAATTATTCCATTAGCCCCTCATTCCATTAGCCCTACACCCTATTAACCCTTCATTCCATGGAGACTACACTCCTTTAATTCCATTAACCCTACATTCCCAAAAACTCTTTATTTCATAACCCCTACATTCCCTTCATTCCATTAACCAAATATTCCCTTAAGCTTTAATTTTCTTCCCCCTTAATTCCCTTAACCCTTCATTGCCCAAAGTCCTTTATTTCATTAAGCCCTTTCGTCCCTAAAGCTTTATTCCAGTAACCCTTTGTTCCTTTAACCTTTCGATCCCTTAAGCTTACATTAGTGTAGTTTTGATGTTTCCTGTTTCAGTATTATTGGTAAATATTTCTAGCGGTGTGTATTTGTAAATCTCTCGCTCCTGTTTATATTGCAATCCTGACTTTTCATGCGCTCTTGACTTTAAACATGTTGTTTGAAACTTTTTCATCGATTCTTTAATGACTCCATTTTGAATATATTCACTTTTCTTTAAATTCATATATGTCACCGCTTACAGTCGTTACCATGGCTTTACCTTTTCCTTCTACACGGCTTTCACAAGAACACAAGCTGAACTCTGTCGTTAAACACACACACACACACCCACACACACACACACACACACACACACACTGTGAGAAAATATGAACATGTGTAATTTGCGTAAAACAGCCTGAAGTAGGTCACCTTCTTTTCTTTATAAGCTCCACCCACTCAGGCAAAGCAGGTGTGTGTTAGAACATGTCCGTCTTTCGCGACCACTCAGAATACACACACACACACACACACACACACACACACACACGAATTAGAGGCTTTTGTTTCACACACTCTTCCTGTAAGTGTTTCTGACAGAACGAGTTTATAAATATGCGTGAATGCAGTTAGAAATTAACCACTGACCAGTAACGACACCATCAACCTGCTCCGGTCAATTATTACAACCCTAACAACACAATACACACAACACAATACACACAACACACGCTACACACAACACACAGCACAATACACACACAACACGCTACACACAACACAACAAACACAAGCACAATACACACACAACACGCTACACACAACACAACAAACACAGCACAACACACACACAACACGCTACACAATACATACAACACACTACACACAACATGCTACACACTACACACAACACAACAAACACAGCACAATATACACAACACGCTACACACAATACACACTTACGCAACACAATATCCACGCACTACACACAACACACTACATACACACAACACAATAAACATGCACACAATACACACACCTAATACATACACACTAAAAAAACAACACAACACACTACACACACCCAATATACATACAAAACAATATACACACCCAATATAAACACTCTACACTACACATTACACACAACACAATATACACATCCGATACATACACACTACACACACACAACAATACACACTATACACAACACACTACAAAAACACAACACACACTAAACACACAGCACAGACAATGCATTACACAATACACACTACACGCGCACACACGCAATCACACAAAATAATACTAATTACACACACACACACACAAACACACTTTTCAGCTCAGAGATTAAACCTAAGGAATGTGGAGTTCATAATAATATGAAGGGTTTTTTTTTACTCTGACCCCAGGGGCAAAAAGTTCAGGGTTACATTAACTAAAAACTTAATGATCTGTTGCAAAACTAAGTGTGTGTGTTTGTGTGGTGTGTGTGTGTGTGTGTGTGTGTGTGTGTGTGTGTGTGTGTGGTGTGTGTGTGTGTGTGTTTAGACTTAGCAGTATCCGGATATTGGTGATTAAATCTCCTGGTTTTGACAGTTAGAAAGGGTGGAGAAAAGTGATAATACACACACACACTTTCTCACACACACACACACACACACACACACACACACACCACAAACACATACTCACACACACATTTTCACACACTCATACACACACACACTCATATACACACATTCTCACACACACTCATACACAGAAACAGACTTATATACACACATTTCAACACACATTTTCACAGACTCTCATACACACACACACACACACACACACACAGACATACACACTCACACACACAAAGAGAAAGAGAGAGAAAAAAATGAAATGAAAGACAGGATCTGGGAGAGAGAGGCGGGCAGATTAAAATAGGGAGACAGATAAATGGAAAGACACACACAACCACAGAAACCCCCCTACACACACACACACACACACACACACACAGTATAGTGTACAGCATGACATTAGAGCTGCACAGTGTTTTTGTCTCTTGTCTCCACCCTGTGTGTGTTTGTTCACGCTAATGTTCCTCCTTTTCTTTAGGATTCCTCAAATTACACACACACACACACACACACAGTGGGAAATTGGTCAAAAGTGTGTATATTATACACACCACCATATACACACCTGCCCTGCCCTATTGTGGCGTTTGGGTGATAAATCTGATCTCAAACACACACACACACACACACACACATACACACACAATGTACATCAGCACACTAAGCTAATATTTATCTATACATCTACACATTCAAGCTTCAATATGTTAGTAGCTTCACACACACACACACACACACACACCTGCACGCACGCACACAGACACACACACTCAAAACAAAATACTGTTCAGATATATTTCTGTCCTTATTTTTAACGCACCGCTATAGAAATCTCTTTATCTTTATAAATACTAACAAAACAACGCTTAAATCTGAATAATTAAACACACCAAAACATTTAACAATTAATCACTGCAACCCTAAAATAACACAACCCTCCTGGAGAGAATATCACCACTGCTGGATTTATCACTGAAGATCTGTCTGCTGCTTGACAAGTGACTTTAATCAGGAGGTTTTTAACGAGGATCATCAATCGAACCAATCGACAGCCTGCACTACTGTAGCTCCACCCACAAGGTCGCAGATAAGATCAGCTCGTACGGCGCTTTAGGCGAGAAATTCAGAACTGCTGCTTTAGTACCACTTGCTCAGTGGTTAAAATAACAGCGCTGTGCTGGAGGATCATGGGTAAATCCGCCTTACGACACGTACCTTTGCCTCCTCGTTAACGTCCCAGGTGAAGGACACGGCATTGTAGGCGATCTCCTCAATGTTCCCGATGGTGTTGAAGCTCTCTTTGTAATCCGCTGTGACAAAACCACAAAAGCGTCACAGTTTCATTCCCATTTTTAATAATATTAATCATAATAATAATATTAATAATCCTCAATCCCGTGTTTATAGATATTATATCCACAGAACATGTTGCATCCATTCATACATCTCCTATAGCCGCTTATTCCCTAATTCGGGGTCACAGGGATCTGCTGGAGTCTATCCCAGCCGTCTCTGTAAGGGTGAAAGGCAGGACGGGGACACCCTGGACAGGTCACCAGTCCATCACAGGGACACACACACACTCACACTCACTCCTATGGGCAATTTAGAATCACCAATCAATCTAACATACATGTTTTTGGACTGTGGGAGGAAACCGGAGAACCCGGAGTAAAACCCACACAAGCACAGGGAGACACATGTAAACTCCACACAGAAAGACCCCTGCAGGGGAATCGAACCCGGGACCCTCTGGCTGTGAGGCAACAGTGCGAAACACTAAGCCACCGTGCTGCCCTAATAAAACATGTTTATCTTTATAAAAATTATTAAATAAAAAAAGGTATTTGGATAAAATGAAAGCCTTTTTTCCGGCGAGTAAAGAATTATTTGGAAAAGTAAATGAATAAACCAACAATAAATCTCTGATAATTGATGGCGATGTTTAGGTGATTTAGGTCATTGCATCACTCGACCCGACTCCGGGACCGCAGGGTTTCAGATTTAAATAGACATTTAACTAGAAACAGTTTGTGTAAAGTCTCGGTAAAGATGTGACGTTGGATAGGGTGCTATAAACCGCCATGGCTTCCATGTCTGATCAAGCTTATCTCCGTGTGTAAACATTTGAATCACTCTGATTTCAAAGACTCGGCTGAGGAGAGTTTAGGCTTATTTGTGTTTTATGGCCCTCTCACGCCCGCGTGCAGGGAAGCGCTCGACCGCCCTGTACACGCTCGGACGGAGCCTCGCCGTCTGCGCTCGCGCTACATCACTAAGGCACTCAGGAATTTCCATTTCCTTAGAAACTCGCCGAGTCTCATCAGGGTACAAGCGCGCACTGTTATCACCTTACACATGCTTAGATTCACTTTAGCTAGCTTTAGCTTATTTCCCGCTAATAAAAAATATCATCCTGTACCAGATTATTAATGAAACTTCTTTCACCAAAGATGTGTGTGAATTCTTTCAGCTAATAGTTCAGATCGTTTACCGCTGCCTGAAGCTGGGCTAGTAACTAGCACATTGCTAGGATGAGCACAGTGACTTAGCATATACTTTTTGCCATTTAGCTTTGAAGTTGCTAATTACATTCAGCTAGTTAGCCATTAAACAAAGGAACTGAACTGTTCTCAACTGCAGAAATGTCAGTCAATCAGTTATTATACATTTTCTTTTACAGTTTTTCCGACATTTTTGCTTTTATTTTTGTAGAATTCTGCAGTGGGATGTGGGATATACTGTTGATTGTTATGTTATTGTTACTGCTATTTTACTGTAATTTTGTGTAAATAAATTATTTTAGAAATATTATAGTCACTGATTTTAAAAATACCGTAAAATAATCCAACGTGCTGGAGATTATTATTGATCTTTCTCTTCACAGGAAGTGTCATTGGTGTAATTCCAGCTAAAGTTATTATCATCGTTATTCTTTATTATTATCTATTATCTATCTATTAATGCAAGTTTATTGGTCGTTACTATAATTTGAGAGTTCTGTGTCGTCCCCCCCAGCCATGTTTTATCTGAGACTCGTCCCCTCCCCCCTGTTCGTTCCTCACACACTCGTCTTTGTCTGTTGGCTCATCCCCCTCAGATAAATAAAGCCATTCAAATTGTGTATCCTGTGACGCAGCCTCAGGCCTGAGGAACAATCAGCTTCAACTGCTATTCAAATCTCAACCAGTCTGCAGGTGTCTGCTTTCACCAACCACCCCTTCACCTCCTCCACCTCCAACACCTCCATAACCTCCTCCACTTCCACTTCCACTGTCCTCACCAACCACCCCTACATCTTCATAACCTCCAACAACCTTCAACACCTCCCCTTCTACTGTCCTAACCAACCAACAATACCTACTCCACCTCCAACACCACCACCACTTACACCAACCAAACACCAACACCAAGATCTTTAAGATATTTTTATCCTGAGATCTGGCCCGAGCAGCTAGGAGACGTTGGTATGTGTTATTAATTGATGATGGTGTGTTTTAGTTAGGAGATGTTGGTGTGTGTTTGTTGGAAGATGATGATGGTGGTGATGTAATGAACAGAATTCTAGTTTCTCTGAAGCTCCTCTGCAGGGTGGCTCAAATGGTTACGGTGCCGAGTTGTTAATCTGAAGACCAGAAACACCTGGGTTCAAGCCCCACCTCCGGCAAGTCAACCACTGTTGGGTCCTTGAGCAAGACCCTTAACCCCTCCTGCTCCAGGGGCGCTGTATCATAGCTGACCCTGCGCTCTGACCCCCAACTTACTAAGATGGGATATGCGAAAAATGCATTTCATTGGCTCTGTACATGTACCTTCCACAATGACATTGAATATACTTTATACTTTAGTGACCCTAAAGCCCCTAAGGACCTGCAGGAAACGAGTTCCTCTTTATTAGTCAGCATAGTTAAACACACACTCGCTGTAATTGTGGGGTTAATAAAATGAAACTACACTAAGAGCAGTGTGAGCTGTGAGAGTTAACGCAGCGCGTTGAACATCATGTTTAACAAAACTGATACATATCAGAATCTGGGAGGTGACGTGATTCTCCCTGGACACCAAAAAGAGTTTTTCTGGTTAAACTCTGTTGTTAATGTGACATGCCACAACCTGTGTGTGTGTGTGTGTGTGTGTGTGTGGAGAGATGTGAATGAGGGATGAAAATGCAGGACTTGTTTGGACAGAGAGAGGAATGTCCTGATCAGTCGTCTAACCGCCGCATTCAACTGAACTCCATATGTTCTCTTAGCGAACCGCTAATGTTAGCGATGCTACTGTTTTAGCTGTACTCATGCTAAAGTGACTTGCCTTCCTCAGCTCATCTGACTCAATAATGTTTAACCGAAATACCTAACTAATACCTTGACTAGCTGCTAATCCAGTCCTGTATTTTGAAGCTACCAAGCCGATTATATTACAGTCTAACACCTGATTTTATCAAAGAATTATCGATCTATTGCTAGTTTAGCTGTTATTATTTAGCAACTGCTCCTCACTAGCATGCAGGCAAATATTTCAACCAACTCAAATTTTATATTTTTAGATAATTATTCTTTTATAATTTTTGTATGATGTATAGTAATCATCATCTATTAGCATTTTCATAGCTAGTAACCAACTGCAAGCGAACACTGTCCAGCTAGCTAGCTTTTAGCGGTTTATTTCAGTCCACTGTCGGGTCTTTAATATAGCATTGGTTAGCTACATCAAATTTTTTCTTGGTTTGGTTAAACCTGTTTTGCATTTCGGTAACCAAGTTAACGCTGTAACAATCCATTTACTCATCCGGGGATGTTCTTCATTTGTCTTTGCTACTTAAAATGTACAGTACTGGCAGCTAACTCAACATTACTTGCTAGCCAAACACAGACTATTAGCTTGCTACGCTTCTTGATTAATATGAGTCTTTTGCTAACATATGTATATGAGCTGTGTAACTAACATTAACGTAAACTAGTTAATACCATTACATAAATTACCCACCAGTACCTAGCTACCAATACCAACTGGGTGGATTTACCTAATCCCAGCATGCTAGCTAACATGCTAGCACAATAAGAAATAGCTGGATGAATAAAAACTATCGAGGTTACCGATGTCAAGGACGCGCTGCTTGGCCGTGTGCTGGCGCGAGTGCCAGTATCTCCAGTACTTCAGCTGCTCGTCTCGGTTCTTATCCTCGCTGAACACCACCATGACCACACTCTGGAGAGATGGAGGAGAAGCAGGGGTTAATAATGACGAGAGAAAAAAAAGGAAGTCAAAGTTTATCAGCCATCAGAAGCTGAAAAAGATTAACCGCTAAAAACACCTAGTGAATATTGACTGTTGAATGTTATGCTAGCTAGCTAGCTTGTGTGATGAGGCTATAACATGTTGTGTGATAAAGTTAGTGGGACAAAATTAGAAAAGCAATTTCAGTTTCATTGTTTGATCAAGTTTAAAAAATATTTGTTCGATAAAATTTGTTTTAATTTTTGAGATAACATTGACGACCAGCATGTGGCTCCTGAGCTTAAGGACATTTCTATAGGAAAACTCGCTAATTTAAACCTTTAACTTCTTTTGTAAATATGACGGGAATTTTTAGTTTTAATTTTACAACAATTTTATCTAAACAAAACATGATCTGTTATCCGGCTTTTTAAAACAATTCAAAGACAAATCATTTTGACATTATTTATATCAATATATTTTTTTAAATAATGTTGTCTTCAGTTCTATTGTTGCTACCGGACAGCGCTCTCTCTCTCTCTCTCTCTCTCTCTCTCTCTCTCTCTCTCTCTCTCTCTCTCTCTCTGTCTGCCAATCAGAGAAAGCCTGGAAGCAGAAATGGCCATGATTGGTTACAATTGGCAACTGATAGAAATAAAAAGTGGGCGGGGCTTAGTACTTAAAGTGTCTCATGTTATGACGCTGTCGGTAACGGTCACATGACACTTTTTTTACTGCCACTGAAAACCGTTCATGTGAATGTGCTGGTACTTCGTCGGGGGCTGATTTAGTAAATCCCATGGTGGTGATGATGATGATGATGATGATGATGCTCTTCCTTACCCGCACTTTGCTGATAGGATGTCTGAGGCGTTTGTTGCTGCTCGTCTCGTTCAGCGTCACAGCGTAAAACTGACCCTTGTTTAAGTAACTCATCGGCCCTTCGCCCTGTTTCTGCCTCAGTGACATGCTGGCGTCCAGAGTGTACTGGAACGTGTCTCTGCCCAAAACACACCACAGCCAGCTTTTAACTAAATAATAGCCAACGGTTAGCTAAATGATCACTAGCTGTTATCTGAATAACATCTGGGTGTAATCCAAGTGATCGCTAGCTGATGTATTTATATAAGTGATGTAATAAAGACTCACACATTCGATTGGTTGAAGATAAACTCTTTTGCTCCGAGAGCTGTAGAACGATATTTCTGTAATACAGAAGGCACAAGAGTTCACTGGTTAATTACAAAGAGTGCGTGTTACAGTAATATACAGTGTGTGAGTGTAGTGTGCTGTGTGTAACGTCCCACCCTGTGTGTGATTGATGTGTGATGTCAGTGATTAGTATTTGGAGTCCCGCCTTGTGTGTGTGTGTGTGTGATTGATGTGTGATGTCAGTGATTAGTGTTTTAAAGTTCCGCCCTGTGTATGATTATTGTGTGATGTCAGTGATTAGTGTTTTGGAGTCCTGCCCTGTGTATGATTGATGTGTGATGTCAGTGATTCGTGTTTTGAAGTTCCGCCCTGTGTGTGATGTCAGTGATTAGTGTTTTGGAGTTCCGCCCTGTGTGTAATTGATGTGTGATATCAGTAATTAGTGTCGGAGTCCCACACTGTGTGTGATTGATGTGTGATGTCAGTAATTAGTGTCGGAGTCCCACACTGTGTGTGATTGATGTGCGATGTCAGTAATTAGGACTTTCGCCCTGGGTATGATTAATGTGTGATGTCAATGATTAGTGTTTTGAAGTTCCGCACTGTGTATGATTGATGTGTGTTGTCAGTGATTCGTGTTTTGGAGTCCTGCCCTGTGTGTGATTGATGTGTGATGTCAGTGATTCGTGTTTTGGAGTTCCGCCCTGTGTGTGATGTCAGTGATTGGTGTTTTGGAGTTCCGCCCTTTGTGTGATTGATGTGTGATGTCAGTAATTAGTGTCGGAGTCCCACACTGTGTGTGATTGATGTGCGATGTCAGTAATTAGGACTTCCGCCCTGTGTATGATTGATGTGTGTTGTCAGTGATCCGTGTTTTGGCGTCCCGCCCTATGTGTGATTGATGTGTGATGATAGTAATTAGTGTTTTGGAGACCAGCCCTGTGTGTGATGTCAGTGAGTGGTTTTTTGGAGTTCCGCCCTTTGTGTAACTGATGTGTGATATCAGTAATTAGTGTCAGAGTCCCTCACTGTGTGTGATTGATGTCTGATGTCAGTGATTAATGTTTTGGAGTTCCGCACTGTGTATGACTGATGTGTGTTGTCAGTGATTCGTGTTTTGGAGTTCCGCCCTGTGTGTGATTGATGTGTGATGTCAGTGATTAGTGTCAGAGTCCGGCCCTGTGTGTGTGATTGATGTGTGATGTCACTGATTAATAATGCGCGTGATGTCACCTCCGTGGCTTCGTCCTCCTCGTCATACGTGCTGTCAGGGCTGCTACGCTGAGCGCTTTTCCCGTACTCTTCGTGCTCGCCGCTCAGCGTGTGTGCGCTCTGCTCGTACGCCCTCTCCTGCTCCTCGCCATCATGGCGGTACTGCAGGGCGGAGTTAATTAAGCCGGAGGCATAAACCTCCGCTTTCACTGTGGCAACATGGCCGCCGTCTGTAAAACTGTCTCGCTTCCCCGAGTTGTGAGGCTCAGTACCGAGAGACAGATTCACCGGAACCGTCTTCAACACCTGAACATGATTATCTACTGACGCAGGGTGGGGCAAACTGCTCACACACACATACACAGAATTTTATTGTTTTTTATAAGTTTATAGGTTATTTTATTTTGTAATTTTCTGAAATATCCAATCATCTAAATAAACCGCTTATTTTCCTATCAGAAGAAAAATTTGACACTGTTCTTTAACAAAATACATCATAAAAAGTCTAAAAATGGTGGAAAAGATGGAAAACGATATTATTAAAAAATAATGAAAATGTAGGTAACAAACTAATCTAACTAAAAGGTTTAACTTTAATGAGCAAATTATACAAACAGTATTCAATACTAAATAAAGGATAAGTAAAAACAAGTTAAACATGTAGGAGGTGAGAAAAATGTGGGGAAAGAAAATAAAGGAGCACATTTCCAAACTCTCCAAACACTTTTTTAGTGTTTGATCCCTAATTAGAAATAAAAACGAAACGACTTCAGTTTGAAATGTTGTTATTAAACGCTTAAGCAGTGTGTCGTGTGGTAGTTATAACACATTTAGAACAGTTTATTAACTTAAGCAACAGGAAGTGTTGAGTTAAAAGCTCCGCCCCCAGACACCTTCATTTCCTCTTTTCTGATAAAAGTGGACAAATGCAGTTTGTCTAGTTCTGTTTGTGTGTGTGTGTGTGTGTGTGTGTGTGTGTGTGTGTGTGTGTGTGTGTGTGTGTGTGACTCTCACCTTTTCTCCTGATCATCCGTCACTTTGCTCACAGGCAAAACTCTCTTATCTTTAGGAACCTGGAGATTAGACATTGGAGAATAGATATAAAAGATCAGATATTAGAGATCAGATACTAGAGATCAGACATTGGAGATTAAAAATAAGAGATTAGATATTACAGATCAGACATTGGAGATCAAAAATCAGACATTAAAGAACAAAAATCTGACTTTATTGATCAGTCAGTAGAGATTAGACATTGAAGATTAGATATAAGGGATCAGACATTAGAGATCAGACATGAGAGATTGGAAATTAGAGACATTAGAGACCAGATATACGTTTTTAGACATTAGAGATCAGACACCATGACAGGATGAACACTTTTTACTCATTAACAAAAAGTTTTTCCACTGACTGACAAATAATAGTTTATAATAACAGAGTGATAATAAGTGTGTGTGTGTGTGTGTGTGTGTGTGTGTGTGTGTGTGCGTGTGTGTAAGCTGCAAACAAACTCATCACAGTAAACAATCGCAGCTTTAGATCACGTCTCTGTGGTGTGTGTGTGTGTGTGTGTGTGACTAGATGAGGGCAGTAGATTAGACTCAGAGCAGGAAGACGGGCAGTTCAGGGGGAAGTTTGTGGTGTGAAATGAAATCCTGAATCTAAAAGAAGTTTTAAACAGATTTAAATATTCGTCCGGGTTTAAATCCTCGTCTTCTTCCCTTTTCTTCAGCGACATTACAGTTTATTAAATGTCCAAAATACAAATCACTTCCTGATTCTACACCCACACACACTGACTTACACTGTCTTATCCAGAGCAGTGTGTGTGTGTGTGTGTGTGTGTGTGTGTGTGTGTGTGTGTGTGTTTCCTGACCTTGTAGTACTCGTACAGCAGTCCCAGGGCGGCGGCGCTGTCCTCATCTCCGTTGATGCTCATCATAGCTTTAGTGGCGGCGGTAAGCGGATTCTCCAGGTACGACCTCCACGCCTCGTCCTCACTGGTGTACGAGCGACGCCCATGAAGAGGATCGTTCGGGACCACCACCACCAGCCTCTTACTGCTACACGCACACACACACACACACACACACACAGTGTTAATAAACAGTCCCATCACTCTATCATTCCATCACTCCATCACTCTATCAATCTATAACTTCATAATTCCTTCACGCTATCATTCTATCAATTGATCACTCTATCAATCCATCACTCCATCACTTTATCACTCCATCACTCTATCAATCTATAACTTTACAACTCCATCACTCTATCATTTTATCATTTCATCACTTCATCACTCCATCAATCTATCAATCTATAACTCTATCAGTTTATCACTAAATCACTCCATCACTCTATCAATCTATAACTTCACACCTTCTTCACTCTATTACTCTATCATTCTATCAATAGATCACTCTATCAATCCATCACTCCGTCAATCTATAACTCCATCACTCTATCACTTTATGACTATATCACTCCTATCACTCCTATCAATCTATAATTTCATAACTCCATCACTATATCAACTGATCACTCTGTCAATCCATCACTCTATCACACTATTACTCCATCACTCCATTACTCTCTTACAATATCACTCTATCATGATATCACGATCACTTCATCACTATATCACTTCATAATTTTATCACTCAATCACTCTAATACTCCATCATTATATTACTCTATTACAATATCACTCTAACATGATATCACTCTATCACTCCAACACTTTTTAAATTTATCACTCAAACTCTATCACTCTATTACTCCATTACTCCATCACTTTATCACTCTATAACTTCAGTACTTCATCACTCCATCACTCCATTATTCCATCACTCAATTACTCCATCGCTGCATCACGATTTTATTTTATCACTCTATCAAGATATCATTCCATCACTCTATTACTTAACCACTCTATCACCCCATCACTCCATCACCCTATCACTCCATCACTTCATCACTCCATTACTTAATCACTTCAGCACTATATCACTTCAGCACTATATCACTTCAAAATTCCATCACTCTATTACTCCAACTCTATCACTCCATTACTCTATAACTTTATCAATTTATCACCCCATCACTCAATCACTCTATTACTCTAGTCCATCACGCTATCACTTTATCACCTCAGCACTTCAACACTACTTCACTCCATTACTCCATCACTTAATTGTTTCATCATTTTATCTCTCTTATATTCTATTCCTACATCACTTCATCCCTCCATTACTTCATAATACTACAACTTTTTATTCTATTACTCTATGAATCTATAACTCCATCACTCTATCACTCCTTGAATCTATCATTCAATCACTGTTTCACTCCATCACTCTATCACTTCATCACACTATTATTCTACCACTCCATCACTGTATCACACCTTCAGTCTATCACTTCATCACTCCGACTCTGACACTCTATCACTCTTTCAGTTACTCCATTACTCTATTACTCCATCACTTTATAACTCTATCACTTCATCACTATCACTTAATCATTCTATCACCTCATTACTCCATCACTTCCTCACTGTATTTCTCCATCAATCTCTCACTCCATCATTTCATCACTCTATCATTCTATCACTCCATCACTCTATCACTCCTTCAGTCTATTACTTCATTACTCTAATACTTCATCAATTTGTCACCCTCTCACTTTATTACTCCATCATTCTATCACTCCATCACTTCATTACTCTACTCTACTTTTGTTTTCTCTAAAATCGCCTCATCTGCTTAGAGAAACACTAGAATGGGTGTGTCCTATATCTGTAACACCTGTACCCGTGTCACCAATCATCTGTTACACCTGTTACTGCTCTAAAATGCAAAAGACACATACAGAGATATAAACACACACACACACACACACACACAAATACTCACCATATCTGATCCATCTATATGTAAATAAGCCATTGGACTAACAAACCTGTTCAGCTTCCTTACTTTTGTTTTTTGCTGTGTGTGTGTGTGTGTGTGTGTGTGTGTGTGTGTGTGTGTGTGTGTGTGTGTGTGTGTGTGTGTGTGTGTGTGAGTGTGTGTGTGTGTGTGTGTGTTCCTATTAAAATGCTTATCTTATCTGAGCTTTTCTGTGGCTTTGATCTTACACACAATACAATACATACTATCAAGTGTACATAAAGATATAGATTGTAGGTTCAGATAAGGAGAACTCAAGCACACTTACTCTCTCTCTCTCACACACACACACACACACACACACACACACACACACACAAGAAAATTCTTTAAGTTAAAATATCTCTAAGCAGTGGTGTGCAGTCAAGGCTCTGTCTGCTGGTCTAAACAGTATCAGAAGCACTGACCTATTCAGTCCCCCTGCGTCAAGAGCCATCTTTTGCTGCAATTACAGCTGCAGGTCTTTTGGGGTTCGTCTCTACCAGCTTTGCACATCTAGAGACTGATATTTTTGTCCATGTTCTTTGGAAAATATTTTAAACTCAGATCATATTGGATGGGGAGCGTCTGTGAACAGAAATGTTTAAGTCTTGCCACAGATTCTCAATGGGATTTAGGTCTGGACTTTGACTGGGACATTCTAACACACACATTCTTTGATATAAACTATTCCATTGTAGCTCTGGCTGTGTGTTTAGTGTCATTGTCTTGCTGAAAGGTGAATCTCCTTCATAGTCTCAAGTCTTATGCAGCCTCCAATGGGTTTTCTTCCAGGATTGCCCTGTATTTAGCTCCCCATCTGCTCCTGCTAAAGAAAAGCATCCCCACAGCATTATAATGCCACCACTATGTTTCACAGTGGGGATGGTGTGTTCAGGATGACGAGCAGTGTTATTTTTCCACCGCATATAGCGCTTTGCATTTAGGGCAAAAAGTTTAACTTTGGTCTCATCTGACCAGAGCACCTTCTTCCACATGTTTGCTGTACCCCCTACATGGCTTAAGGCAAACTGCAAATAGGACTTTTTATGTCTTTCTTTCAACAATCGCTTTCTTTTGTGGAGATTTGTGGAGTACATGACTTATAGTTGTTCTGTGGACAGATTTTCCCACCTGAGCTTGGGATTTCTGCAGCTCCTCCAGAGCGATCATGGGTCTCTTGGCTGCTTCTCTGACCAGTGCTCTCCTTTGCCCGATCTGTTAGTTTAGGTGGACGGCCATGTCTTGGTAGGTTTGCAGTTGTGGCATACTTTTTCCAATTTTGCATGATGGCTTGAACAATACTCCTTGAGATGTTCTAAGCTTGGAATATTTTTTATAATCTAATCCTGCTTTAAACTTCTCCACTTTATTCCTGACCTGCCTGGTAAGTTGCTTGGTCTTCATGATGCTGTCTGTTCACTAGTGTTCTCTAACAAACCAGTGAGACCGTTACAGAACAGGTGTATTTATACTGAGACTAAATTACACACAGGTGGACTCTATTAACTAATTAGGTGACTTATAAAGGCAATTGATTGCACTGGATTTTATTTAGGGGTATTAGAGTGCAGGGGGGCTAAATACAAATGCACACCACACTTTTCAGATTTTTATTTGCTTAAAATTTAGAAAACCGTATTTCATTTTCATTCCACTTCACAATTATAGTTTATATGTGCTGGCATGTTAATCTAATCTGTCCAGAGCCTTCAGAATCAGTGAGGCTACAGATGTTACTTCAACCATATTAGTATTGGCAGATTGATAATTGGTTAAATACAGATTTCAAAATCGAATCTCCAGAGCCCGCTAGCTAGTCCACAAGAACGTCAGCATTTTTCTGTCCTCTGATTGGTTGATCAGAGTGAAACAGTTAAAGCCAGGTTGGACTAGCCAAACGCGTCTGTGCAGTTGAATTAGAATCTTAATGCCTACAATGGCTGACGGAGGAGGAGAAACTGACTTGGTCTTAGAGATACTTAAAAATAAATGTGTGTGTGTGTGTGTGTGTGTGTGTGTGATTTAACACACGTTTCCTTTGTTCCATAGAATATTAATATGTTGTACATTGAGTCCAAAATTTTGGCATGTTAAATAATAAATATGACCTGACGTTATGTCGATCATGTTTACACACTGCCTCCAAAACTTTATTCATTAAAAATTTTGTCCGATCTGTAGCAAATATTTTGAGTCGCCGTACAAGAGAAAGCCAAAATCCAGATTGGTGAACCTGCTGTAGATTATGGTATGATGCCCAGCGCACCTTTCCGATCCTGCAGTTTAGTGTGTGTGTGTGTGTGTGTGTGTGTGTGTGTGTGTCTAAGATTGAAATACATATTGCCAGTCTTTGTTCCGGATAATTTGGTTCACAGTAATTGGTGGGCTTCTTTTTTAATATGTGGCTCCAGTATGTGGCTGTCAGATAAAAACACATGCTGAGGATCGAATATAAATATTACATGTAGCAGTGCGTGTGTGTGTGTGTGTGTGTGTGTTTGCATGGTTGATGTATAATCTTTTGTTTGTTGCTGGTTTCAGGTTTTCGGTGTGTTAAGCACACACAGGTGCAGAACTTTCACCCAAATCTCAGCCGCAGCGCCGCTTTAGGAAGATTACAGGAGCTTCCAAATGCTTCTGATCTTCACCAGGTGGAAAACACACAAAATTGGATCTATAAAACTATAAAAGAGCCGTGTGAGGCCCGTGTGTGAGGCCCGTGTGTGAGCTGTGTGTGAGCTGTGTGTGAGCCATGTGTGCACCGTGTGAGAGCCATGTGTAAGGTGTAAGCCATGTGGGAGCCGTGTGAGAGCCATGTGAGAGCCATGTGGGAGCCGTGTGAGAGCCATGTGAGAGCTGTGTGTGACCAGTGTGAGAGCCGTGTGACAGCCGTGTGAGAGCTGTGTGCGAGCTGTGTGAGAGCTGTGTGAGAGTCATGTGTAAGCCGTGTGAGAGCCGTGTGAGAGCCGTGTGAGAGCCGTGTGAGAGTCGTGTGTAAGCCGTGTGAAAGCCTCTCGTGAGCTGTGTGTAAGCAGTGTGAGAGCTGTGCAAGTGTCGGTAAAGAGCCGTGTAAAAACTGGGTAAAAAGCAATGTGACAGCAGCGTGAGAGCCGCGTGATAGCAGATTTGCTGATTCACTGATTCAATCATTTTCTGATTCAATGATTCATTGATTTACGGATTCACTGATTTATTGATTCACATATTTACTGAGCCATTGATTTGCTGATTTATTGATTAGTTGATTTATCAATTTGCTGATTTATTATTTTAAATATTATTTACAAACTTTTTGATTCATTAATTTGATTATTTGCTGATTCACTGATTTGCTAACTTGCTCTTTCATTTATTCACTGATTTATTTATTTAGAAGTTTTCTGATTAACTAATTCACTAATTCTCTGATTCATTGATTCTCTGATCCATTGATTCTCTGATTCATCTGATTCATCTGATTCATCTGATTCATTGATTCTCTGATTCATTGATTCTCTGATCCATTGATTCTCTGATTCACTGATCTACTGATTCACTGATTCCTGGCAGTGGAAGAGATCACCCTAACCCTTTAAAGCCAAATGAATTTATCATCCAAAAGTTTCCAGACCATAAGTGGATGTTGAATTTCTTTCAACCAATCAGTGCTTGAACATGATTTAAGCTCCTCCCCCCAATGATTTACACACAAAATTCAGAAACCATGGCACTGTTGAATCAGTGTTAGTTTTGGGTTGGATGTGACCTTTATTGTGTAATATATAAGGTTCTGCTTGAACATGGAAACATAATTCTGCAGGTGGAACATTTAAAGGGACGTTAAAGTTTCTACAATGGTACATGATATTCGCACACAAGGTGAACCCAAAGTCAAAATGCTTTATAAATTCTCCAGTGCTTTCATGTGGGCATTAAAACCCATAAACACACACCGCATGAGGGCATATGGGTCATTCCTTAAGCACTGGCGTTCCGTCAGCTCGTTTCACCCCACAATTATCAGATAAGGAAGTGAAAACCGCCACACACTCCAACAGTGAATCACTAATACACGGAAGAAACAGAATGTCACGTCACTGACGCTCCAAAAACGATCTGTCTCTCATTTACACACACACACACACACACAGAAAACCCTGAAGAATTCTTCAGCATCAACACTACCACACCCAGAAGTGCTCAGGGGTTCCACACACCGCTTTGAGCTCTATTACGCCACCGTTAGGAAAACAGTTCCTGAGAGGTTTTCACACATTTCATTGGGTTTTCAAAAAAAAAGAACAACCAAAAAGCTTTAAAGCCTTTCCGAGTTTTATGCACAGTAAAGTTCTTTATCATGTAGAGCAGCGGTACCTAACAGGGGGTCCCGACCCACAAGGGGGCCTCAGCAGTGAGCATTAAGGTGAACGATCATATTGCATTAGCTAATTTTATCCAGGATCCTGTGATTGACCAAAAAATGGACAAATGTGTAATTCGTCCTCCGGAAAAATGAACGAGTGTCCCTGATTGTCCTTCAGCAGCTGATAGTAATGACCCAGACGTACTGGACCTCCGGTGAGGAGGAGCCCACCAATTCCAGTCGCAGTTCTACCAATACTGGAAACACGAAATAAAGGAAATACCAAGAGCGATAATAGCATTAAATGTGAAGGGTCCCTAAATACATTTCCCTGAGAAAAAAGAGGGTCTCAGACAGAATAAGGGCTGGAAACCACAGACAGAAAGGAATTATGATTTTCACACAGAAGCTTTAAGTCACCATTAATACTAATAATAATAATAATAATAATATGAGTTTTAACCCTTTAAAATGGATTCTGAACTAACAGTTACATTAACATATAACACTTAATTTCATACTTCATTAACACCAGATTAACGCTAAATGAGCACACAAATTCAATGAATTAACACTAAATTAACACCCAATTGACATTTAATTAACTCTAAATTAACACACAATTAACTAACATTAACTAACACTCGACTAACCCTTTACATTTCACTTACCCATAACTAACACTTAAAGAACCCCACATGTGCCCCTATCCAAAAACAAACCCCGTCTCCTTCCCGTGTGAGTGGTTTGGAATAAAAAGCTTCTGCTTAATGAAATAACTGTTCAAAAGAAAAACATTCAGAGTTTAAAACACGGAGTGAAAATTTCACACATATTTCGCTTTCATCGTCGCCTCAAATCCGGGTTTAATAAACACGTGACCTTTTATACAAAATTGAATGATAAGTATTGATTAAAAAAAAATGATTTAGTTTCAGTTTAACACGTAAAAATATATTTAGAAAAAAATGTGACTAATATAAATATAAAAATAAAATGAATCGTTTATCAGACTAAAGTACTGCGAGCTCCTATTATTAGTAGTAGTAGTATTAATATTATGATGAGTAGTATTATGAGTATTGTTGGTATTATTATTAGTAGTAATACTAGTAGTATTAGTAGTATCAGTAGTAGTAGTAGTAGTATGAGTACTATTAGTATTAGTAGTTTTATTAGTAGTATTATTAGTAATAGTACTATTATGAGTATTATTGGTAATATTATTAGTAGCATTAGTATTATTATAAGTATTATTGGTATTATTATTAGTTAGTAGTAGTAGTAGTAGTGGTATTATTATTGGTATTATTATTAGTAGTAGTAGTATTGGTATTATTAGTTGTAGTATTATTGGTAGTCGTAGTATTATTATTAGTATTAGTAGTAGTAGTAGTAGTATTATAAGTAATATTGGTATCATCATTAGTAGTAATATTAGTTGTGTAATTATTAGTATTATTGGTATTAGTAATAGTAGTATTATAATTAGTATTATTGGTATTATTATTATTATTAATAGTAGTAGTATGAGTATTATTGGTATATTATTATTATTAGTAGTAGTAGTAGTAGTTATAAAATATTATTGGTACTGTTATTAGTAGTATTATTTTGAGTATTATCGGTATTATTATGAGTATTATTGGTATTATTAATAGTAGTATTATAATAAGTATTATTGGTATTCTTATAAGTAGTAGTATTATGAGTATTATTGGTATTATTATTAGTAGTAGTAGTATGAATATTGTTGGTAGTGTTATCAGTAGTATTATTTTGAGTATTATCGGTATATTATGATGAGTATTATTGGTATTATTAATAGTAGTATTATGATGATGAATATTATTGGTATTATGATGAGTATTATTGGTATTATTAGTAGTAGTATTATAATTAGTATTATTGGTATTATTAATAGTAGTATTATAATAAGTATTATTGGTATTCTTATAAGTAGTATTATGAGTATTATTATTATTAGTAGTAGTAGTAGTAGTATGAATATTATTGGTAGTGTTATTAGTAGTATTATTTTAAGTATTATTGGTATTATGATGAGTATTATTGGTATTATTAATAGTAGTATTATGATGAGTATTATTGGTATTATTAGTAGTAGTATTATAATTAGTATTATTGGTATTATTAATAGTAGTATTATAATAAGTATTATTGGTATTATTAATAGTAGTATTATTTAGTTATGATAAGTATTATTGGTATTATGATGATATTGTATTATTATAGTATAGTATTATTAGTAGTAGTATTATAGTATTATAAGTATTTTGTATTATGGTATTATTGGTAGTATTATTGTATTATGATGAGTATTATTGGTATTATTAGTAGTAGTATTAGTATTATTGGTATTATTAATAGTAGTATTATAATTAGTATATTGGTATTCTTATAAGTAGTATTATGAGTATTATTGGTATTATTATTATTAGTAGTAGTAGTATGAATATTATTGGTAGTGTTATCAGTAGTATTATTTTGAGTATTATTGGTATTATGGTATATTAATAGTAGTATTATATTATGATGAGTATTATTGGTATTATTAATAGTAGTATTATGATGAGTATTATTGGTATTATTTTGAATAGTAGTATTATAATAAGTATTATACTGTTATTTTTCTGTTTCCATTAGTTGAAATGGGAAATAAACCCGCCTGTTGTGTGGCGCTGAAACGCGCGCGGGAAGTTCTTCGTCTTCTATTTTTTCCTCATTTTTGTGTCTTTTCGCGCTCATGAAAGAATAAAAATGGCGGATTTTCTTTCGGTCCAAAAAGAGAAACAACACAAATTAACCGCTAAAACTAAAAACCCGCGCGCATTCCAACCGCTCCGCATATCACACTGATTATTATTATTATTATTCCTAATGCGCGAACACACGAGAAAAAATTCAGGGAAAATACCGACACACACACATACACACACACATACACACGCGCGCGCGCGCGCAAACAAGACGAGAAGCCTAAAGTCGGGGAAATGCGGTGAACGCGCGCGGCTCGGAGGCGCGTCTGATCGCAGGCACTTACTTTTCCGAGTCCTGTGACATGCTGATGATTTCGTCCTCCTCGGTGATAAATCCTGGAGAAACTGGACTTTCAGGTCGGTGCAGACTCACATACACACGCACGCACGCGCGCACACACACATACACACACACACACTCTCACAGACAAGAAGAGAGAGAGAGAGAGGAGCGCAAACCTGGTCTACAGGTAAATCCTGCCCTGCCTACCTTACAGCTCGTGCCTCTCTCTCTCTCTCTCTCTCTCTCTCTCTTTCTCGCTCTCACGCATACACACGCACACACACGCACAGTTTTAAACGCATGCACAATATTATTTCTGTATGTTAAATAAAGTATATTTTACATGTTTATGCTTCTTTTTTTTTTCTTTTGATTTTTAAAGCAGGTCTGATTCTGCGATTGGTCGCGGTGTGTAAGGGGCTCAGGCCCCTGATTGGTGGAAGCAGCACAGGTAAGTCCCGCCCACACCTGCAGACACGCAGAACAACCGTGTAAAGAAACGAGGTTATTTTTAGCGTTGTTTTTACACGAAACTAAACACACACACACACACACACACTTCACTGAGCAGAAGTTATTATCGAATTCATCAGTATTTTAAGAAACAACAATTCATTCAACTTTAACCCTTTTTATTAGGATGACTTTAGGAATTTGTTTTAAAATGAACAGTAACAATAATGGTTAGTGAAACATTACACTCAAACAATTACACACCGGTGAGGAAAAGTGAGGATGAGGGGGTCGGGGGAGGAAGGGGAGGGTGTGGTAGAATGGGCCCCTCCACAGCCTTGCAGCACAGTCCACATTCTCACACTCTGTAGATCTCCAGTTCTCTATCAGGGAACACCTCTGATTCCAGCCATGCAGGAGGTCTGTGATCTAGTGGATCCACCATTCAGGAAGATTCTTTCCTCGCTGTCCGGTGAGAGAGGACGTCACCTGTGATGTGATGTGGACGAGGTGCTGTGGACAGATCAGGAGTTGAGGATTAGGTGTTTTTTTGATTTTATTTGAAATCAGAGACTGACCGCGGCAGTGTAAAATGCCGAACCAACTGAATTAGACTGTGTGAAATGTGTGTGTGAGCCAAGAGGTGCAGAAATTGGTGAGCGGTTGGTGAGTTCTGCTCTCTGATTGGTCAGAAGGTGTTGACGAGTTCTGCACTCTGATTGGGCAGCAGGTGTTAACGGGTTCTCTAGAACAGCGAGTCTGACAGTAGAGCAGCTTTATATCAATGCTCTGATTGGCTACTGACAGATTGACAGATTGACAGCACACAGATTTCCGGTGGTGAGACTTCTGATCCCGGATCCTGGTTTTGTTTGGAGTGAAAGGATTAATATTCACTGATTTACCTTCACATCTAACTATAAACAGATCAACACGAGTGTGTGTTCTTACACAAGTACACATTTGTTTAAAAGTTTTAAATTGGGTTTAAGTTTTGTGTGCGTGCGTGTGTGTGTGTGTGTGTGTGTGTGTGTGTGTGTGTGTGTGTAAACGCACAGCTGCATTGTGAGCTGGAGGCTGAGAGTCGACACCTTCGGCACTTTAAACACACACCTTTGTGTTCGGATTTCTGAGACAAAGCACTCGCTCAGTGTAGGAGCTAAGCAGATTAGCTGAGATCAGATAAACACACACACACACACACACACACACACACACACACACACAGACAGACAAGATCTAACATAAACCCGCAATAACAGTGACACTTTTTTAATTGTTTTAAGAAAACTCAGCTTATTGCTTGTCAAAAGATTCGAAGGTTTCATGGAATTTTAGTTTTGGAGGGTTTTTTTTTTTTTTTACAGAAAACGTCAAAAGAAAATCAATGAATGTGTATTTTTGGTTTTTAGTAAAATTTACAAACAACTTTTAATAATGTTGCCTTTAATAAATAAACAGATTATCACCTTTTTTATTTCATTTTTTGACATTATAAACAAACAAATAAGCAGTTTCCTGATTTGCGTGTAAATCAGAGGTCTGAGATGAATCCGTTTTGCGGGTAAAGACTTCATTAACCGGCAGAGGTTCAGTACACCTCACACAGTAATCCAGAAAAACCCAGGCAAACAAATCCAAAACACTACGCAGAGAATCAGAACCAAAGAACGAGCAGAGATCATAAACCGAGAAATCAAAGCACTTGGAAGTGACACCGGAGCTACTACGGAGAAGCTCTGGTGGGAGGGGCCGAATTATTACATCGTGCTTAGGGTTTGTTTTGTGGGTCGGGTTTAGAGATAAGGTCATTTTATATTTTTGCTACATTTTTTTATAAACATTTTAATGGGAGTTAACTGGTAGTTTGAGATTTAGGATCAAGGCCACGCCTAACCAATCACTGACCTCCCTTCATATATCAGTTTGCCCCATATCACACTCTTTGTCTTCTCTCTCAAATTCTGCAATTTATACAGATAAACTAACCCGATTCAGACGATCTCTAAATACTACTTCTTACTCCGATCTTTTAAATGTTTGCGCCCCCGCCGGGCACATCCCTACGCCACGCCAGCCCACTTTCTTACACGAGACGGTTCTTCAGCAAAACTCGGTTACCAAAACGGTTCTTCAAGTTAAACGTCCTTTCCACCAAACGTCAAGATCCTTTCCAAAGATCGCATCGAGACCGCCATTCCCAAAGCAAATCTGAAAGACGGAATCATTCTGCCCATTGCGAGACGCTCCACCAACCCCTTAACTCCTACACCCTCCTGCTGCCGTGTCCACCAGAACCAAGGACATCAGCAACTGGACTTTGGCTGGTCTTTAATGCACTTATACATAAATCCAAGGCCAGCTAATCACATAGATCTGCGCCAGCTTATCTAGCCATCTCTCCAGCAACTCTCCCCAACCTCAGCCATCCTTCTAGTCCAAAAATCTCACCCCTAGATCCAAAAATCTCACCCCTACAGGATTCATTCACTTTAGCAGCATCTATCGCGAACTAATGTTCAATCATTCAATTGTTCTTTGTTTTGCTTACGAAGAGGAAAGAAATTCTATCACTACTACACATCCCTATTCACAAACCAACCCGAGCAGCAGCAGGCCGTCTTCAACCGTTCAATCAAGGGAAGTTCCTCGACTCCGGAACTCTGCTGTGGATAGGTTGCAGCTGTCAACTCATGCAAACATTCATGCAGAACACACAGAAGACATCCTGTTCCTGTCAACAACACTCTACCACACCAACTATCCTGCAGCAGACATTCCATTCCACTTCCACTAGCAGTCATTACATTAGTAACCTTTCTTAGTCCCAGCATTACAGTTCAACCTTTCTTTAATGGTGTTAATGTGTCGTTTTGCTCATGATGAAAGGTTTGCTTCATGAGGAAAGTGTCTTATTTCTTCTTTCCCCCAAATGGATTTTTATCAACTAGATATAATAACGACTGTCCAAACTGCTCATTCTTTTCTACGTGATTTATCCTTATTATACTTCTATGAAAAGATATTCAGATACACGTGTGTTCGACCAGGATTGATTGATCTCTCGCGCCCCCCCACCCCAAATATCTGCAGCTTTCTGAACTTTTCTTTACAAACAGATGTTTTCAGCTGAACCGCATCTATTGTGTGTGTGTTACTGGATTGATTTAATATGTGACTACTGATGATTACTGCCACACACAGTTTTTACCGAACACACCTGCACTTTTCAGGGCTTTGTGTCGGTGTGGTTGCTGAATAAATACAGGTGGGGTTTGTTAGCGCAGCGGGACGACGGCGGGATAGCATTAGCAAGACTAGCAAGAGGCTTACACTCCAAAACAGCCATGACGTTTGAAGCGCCGCGTTCACGCCAGCGACTGTACAGCATCCACCCCGGCGCGCAGTAAACACGGCGGTGTCCATATCGGATCTGAGACAAGAGTCAGTTCATAGGGTTCCCTTCTCTGTGTAGGTGTGTTAAAGGACAACAAACTGTGTCTGTGATGTTATTACTGTAGTCTGTGATGTCTGTGATGTCATTGCCTGGTTTTCGCAAACCGTAACCTGAACATAATCAGCTTAACCCACGATTGTTCAACAAAACCGGAACATCTGAAGCATCTGAACTGCTAACCAGCCACCGATTCTGATTGGTCAGAAGCTGTTTACTAGTTGTTGTTTTTTTTTTTTTAGAAGAGTCCAAAAACGAGTGTCGAATTTTTCTGTTGTAAAGGACAGCGCATCTGATGGTTGCTTAGCAACGGTGTACGCCGATCTCTGCCGAATAATTCTGCCAAAGACTGACCCCCTTTGCCCTCGATTAGCCCTGAGCTAAACATGACTGTATTAAACCAATCAACAGTAGATATTAGCGATTATTACCCCAAATGCCGGTGGAATGGTTAGCATGAATGCTGCACAAGCTGAGAAAGACGAAATGTGTGTTGTCCACATTTGACATTGTTCTAAAATGGGACGATTGCACATGTCTAGCTTTTTAATGTAAATTGCCCCATTAGTGCAGCTGTACAAAACAAGAAAATATATTTCTGTCTATTTCATTCGCAGCCCAACACGCGGATTGCTTCATCTCCACTTTCTGTGCCGGCGAGTATAAACGGATCTTTAAATCATTCATGTCTGCATGTGAATATCAATCTCTTAAGAGTTTGGATTAAATTTATTTACATTCAATTCCTTATTGAAAATAAATAAGGACTTGGATGTAAATCCGGGGGGCGGGGCTTGTGATGTCACTTAATAAACCCAATCACATCACAGACTAGAGGCTGATCAAATCTGTAAAGAAGTAAACAAAGAAGACTCCATGTTGCAGCAAATACTGTTATTAAATAACCAGGGGATGTTCGGAGACGAGGGAGGCAGTCGTAGTCGGTACAAGGTAATCATGAATCCACAGAGCAGACAAATCCAAACCGCTAAACACAGAATCCTAAACCAAAAGACAAAACCGGGAAAATCAGTCCAACCCGGAAAACGCTTGGTGAGTCTCATGAGGGAACGAGCGTTAGCAAACGGCTACTCGAAATAGTGAGTGCGCGACTAGACCGACCGAAGTACTACCTACTAGGACGGATAGTACTACCGGACGTAGAATGTGGGAGTTAGCACGCCGGTGACGGCGCCCTCTGGTGGTGGGAGTTCCAGAAACGCATATTACTTATGATATTATTAAATGATCATATAATCATTAAATAATGAATTTTCACGAATTGATTTTTTATATTTGATTTATTTTTCATCTGAAAAATCTTTTCAGCAGTTGTTCTTGTTCACTCGTCCCCCTGACCACCATGCTTCACTCTTTAACACTCTTTAAGCCATTGACAGGTGAGACACTGACAGGCATGGACATGACACTTGTGTGTGTGTGTGCGTGTGTGTGTGTGTGTGTGTGTGTGTGTGTGTATAACTGCCATGTCCACGGACCGCATTCCTTTCTAACAGCAGTGAGGTGGAGAGGTGCTGCATGCCTGAGATATCTCTGTAAAGATGAAGGGAAACGTGTCCTGTCCTGCCTGGCCTGATCCTGCATACCTGTTGGACAGGTAAAGCTCGCAGATGACACAACGACGAAACGTACAGATGAGACATACAGCACCGGAAACAGAGCACTGGGAGAACAGATAGAGATTTGAAGGGGGTGCTATTTCTTTTGCACCAAATACTAAGGAAGGCTGCGTGCGTGTGTGTGTGTGTGTGTGTGTGTGTGTGTGTGTGTGTGTTTGCCCCGTTATTATTAATTGTTATAAGAAAATAAAAATGTCCACACAGCTGAGAAAAAATAAACAGATAGACAGACAGATAGATAGATAGATAGATAGATAGATAGATAGATAGATAGATAGATAGATAGATAGATAGATAGATAGATATCACACACTGTACAGTATCCACACACATGCACACACACATATTAAACAGCTATAGTGTGTGTGTTCTATGGCACTCCTCGACATGTAAACACACCCTCACGTGAGCTGTTCTCCTCCTCAGACAAACAGAGTAAAATCTGTCCATCTCCAGGCTCAGCTACACTCAAAGATCAAGGCACTGCTGAAATTATTGGCACCCTGCAACAATGGGGGGAGGGGGGGGGGGGGGAGTGTAAAAACATGTAAAGAATTGATCGGTTTTCCCCCACAAGTTGATATGATTTTTTAGGGTCTTAATGAAAAGTCTAGAACTCTTACATGAGGTACCAAAAATAGCACAATGTTCTAATCCAGAGCGACTTACATCTATCTCTTTATACAACTGAGAAATTGGGGGGGGGCCTTGCTCAAGGGCCCGCAGTGGTGGCTTGGTGCTGCTGGGAATCGAACCCCGGTTTTTCTGGTATTAGGCCAGCACCTTAACCACCAAGCCACCACTTCCCATAACTAAATATTACATTTACTCTAGACAAACTTTTATACTGTTGTAAATATTTATGATCGCTATGAGAAATTCCGTGTTTTAGGCACAGAAAACATCCCATAATTCCAGAATTCAGATCAACTTCTTTCATCTGAATGCTTTAAAATCCCATTTTACACACTGAAAAACTTCAGTAGCTTTTTAACAAAAATACGGATTTACTTTTATTTAAGTCGTGGGATTTTCAGTATTTGTACTGAAAGTAGAAATGTTCCGTTCTCTTTCCACCTTTACTTCATCTGGAGGTGAAGCAGGAACACGAATATTCGGTACTGATCCCTTTTTTCAGGAGGTTTTATCAGTTTTAGACCGATCCTCGTTTCTAAAGACGTTTGGGGAGAAATAATTACGGGACCGTTACTGGATAGATTCATCAACAGATCAACTACACGGATCCGTAATCAAAATCCATACTGACTAAAGTAACTATCAGTGGTGGTCAGTGCGGGTCAGTCAGTCAGTGGTTCTCTGCTGTTCTAAACACTGTCAGAATCACTGACCTCCATTTACACCCTGAACTCTAATATTAGTTCCATTAAAGTTATTAATTCATCCCAGCAGTTTATTCTCTTCATCTCGTAGTGTTTCTCTCGCTGCACTGCTTCCAGTACGTGTGTGTGGATAGGAGATTTTGTTCATCCAATCAGATTTCAGCACACATTTCAGTTTAGACTAATTGTAAAGGCTCAGGTCACATCCCATGGAACCGTTAATACGTTATTTTATAGAGACAATAAACAGTTTCCCAACACTTTAAAGGATCACATGCAACAGGTGTGTCTTATGGAGTGCATTTGACTTTCCATATGCTGATCTCTCTCTGTCTGTCTCTCTCTGTCTATCTCTCTCTGTCTGTCTCTCTCTGTCTATCTCTCTCTGTCTCTTCCTGTTTGTCTCCCTCCCTCTCTTAAACTGCCTGTCTGTCTCTCTCTCCCTTTTTCTGTCTGTCTCTCTCTCTCTCTCTGTCTATCTCTCTCTGTCTCTTCCTGTTTGTCTCCCTCCCTCTCTTAAACGGTCTGTCTTTGTCTGTCTCTCTCTCCTTTTTCTGTCTGTCTGTCTCTCTCTCTGTCTATCTCTCTCTGTCTCTTCCTGTTTGTCTCCCTCCCTCTCTTAAACTGTCTGTCTGTCTCTCTCTCTCTCTCTCTGTCTGTCTCTCTCTCTCTCTCTCTCTCTGTCTATCTCTCTCTGTCTCTTCCTGTTTGTCTCCCTCCCTCTCTTAAACTGTCTGTCTGTCTCTCTCTCCCTTTTTTCTGTCTCTCTGTCTGTCTGTCTCTGTCTATCTCTCTCTCTGTCTTTCTCTCTGTGTGTGTGTGTGTGTGTGTTGTAAAATTGTATTTAAAGCATCGCTGCGTCATCTAGTGGTAGGGAGGGCGTGTTACACACCTTTTTCTTCTATTATCATTTTTATTTTGTGTGTGTGAGTGACTGACTGAGTAAGTGTATGTGTCTGTGAGTGGGTGGGTGAGTGAGTGTGTGAGTTAATAAGTGTGTGAGTAAGGGAGTGAGTGAGTGAGTTTGTGAGTGAGTGTGTGTGATTTGTGACGTGTCCCAGGCTGGTCCTGACTGGTGTGTGTGTGTGTGTGTGTGTGTGTGGTGTGTGTGTGTGTGTGTGTGTGTGTGTTGTATATTGACTCCGCTGTAAACTTCACTCTGAGTGCAGACTCACTCTTTCACTCTCTCTTTTTGTCTGTCTGTCTCTCTGTGTGTAAGTAAACAAACCGTTTTTAAATGTTTAAAATATATATTTTTGTGATTTTATAGCTTCCTTGGCACGTGCGATCAATGAGCTACCCGTGAACGCGTGTTTTTAACGTGTTTTGATCGCTCTAGCGAATCGGCTAACGTGAGTTAACGCTAATGAAGCCTGCTAACAGCTGTTTCAAACAAACCTCGGAATTTCCCAAACATTTACAACATTAAAGCGACGGGTTGTAGGAATAGCTTTTCCTGAAATCGGTTTAAACGTTGTACAGCTCGCGGCGAAATCGTATCTCTGTGTGTTTTATAGTAAAGAACGGTTCGTTGGATTAGCTTAGCCTCTCCGGTGTTTTTGTTATTGTCTTTTCGTTTCCCACCCGCTTTCCGTAGAAAGCTTCGGGATTGGTCAATTTGTTCTAAAAATCGTTCAGACTTCGGATTGACAGCCAATCTTCGTTCAGATCATTTTAATAACTAGCCAATTAATGGCGAGAAGGCGGGGTTTGTCTCAATACGGGTGAAATCTAGGTTTACGAACCATATTGTATACAATGCTTATAATTATAACAATAATAAAATGAATAATAGCCATAAGAATATAATTATTATTACATATTTATACATCAATATATATGGATAGGTGTAGATATAGATATCGATGTAGATGTGTACAATTAATAATAATTATTATTTCTTTATTAGTTAATATTATTATTATCGTAGTATTAATACCGAAGGTACTTGATTTGTTTGACATTATTTGTATTTAATGAAATAGCGGCAAAGCCTGTTAAGTTCGTAGTCAAGATTTGTTCGCCTAAGACGGATTTTGACGTCCTAAAAGAATCCTATAATCCTACGATTCACCGGCAGCCGATTAACTGTCGTTGCGATCAGTTTTATTCCTCGGAGGAAATTTGGAGCGTTTCAGAGGATTTTACACACCTTACGCGCAGTGTGACTTCTACGACGCCCATCAAACCGAGAACCGGTCGAACCGCCGAACCTAATAAAAAAATCGGATCGCCGAGCCTAAAAAAAATCGGATCGCCGAGCCTGATGACGCAATTAGTGCGATAACTTCAAACCACCGGGGGAAAATGTCGAAACGAGTGGACGGTACAGCAAGAAATTAAACTTATTGAGGTACGTCATGGACAAAATTACCGCTAAAATGTTTTTAATGGTTTTGTTTTTGTTAGCTGCCATTCAGCGAGGTTACAGAACATGTCACAGATTGGTGTCATAAAAATCTGCACGAGTCTTCCTGTGTGTGTCCGTTTTTGATGCGTTATGACTGTCTGACATTCTGTCAATTGAGACCCAACAGTGTGACATGGGATCAGATAAGTACAGTCCACATCCACCAGCTCAACTAGTTTCCACGATTTATTAGGTTAAAAATCGAGTTTATTTCTGATTTCATTATGCTGTGATGATAAGTTGTGGTTCTCTTGTCAGTGGTGCTGCTAGCAATTTTGGGAAATATGGGCCCCCCGATACATTCATTCCACACGATTACTACTGATAAAACAGATGTTTTGGGCCCCCTAAAGTTCATGGGGGCCCTTAAAATGATCCTAAATAATTATCCTGAATAAATAGCTATAATAATGTGTGTGTGTTTGTCTTTTAATTAATAGAGTTTCGAGCAGTTAGTCCACACCCGTCACCTCCACACCCTGACGCAGACTCCGCACCTGATCAGACAGGTTTCCAGAGCTGCTCTTACACATGCCGCATGATCAAACACACACGCGCGCACACACACAAGTGCAGCGACGAGCAAAAAAAAACAGTGTCTAAAACTTTTTGCATGGTACACACACTAAATCACAACACACGCAAAAATCTCTTTTCATCCATAATCTGCCTGGCCACCAATGGACAGACAGACAGACAGACAGGGGGTAAAGTTGCAGGACTGTTACATGACAAAGTAATAATAAATAGATAAAAACAACACATCACTGTAATTAAACCTTTAATTTAAAACATATTGGGTTGGTTGGGTAAAATATCGTAAAATAAAATGCCTCACACACACACACACACACACTTACTCCTCGTGTGGTGTCGCCTTGAGTCAGAGCTAAAGATTACCTAGAGTGTGTCTTATACAGCAGTGTTAAAAATATCACACACTAAAATTCACACTAACAAGCTGTCTCTCTCTCTTCCTCCCTCTTGTTTCACAGCAGCATGGCTCGAGGACACCAGAAGATCCAATCCCAGCAGAAAAACGCCAAGAAGCAGGCCGAGATAAAGAAGTCAAAAGGCCACGACCAGAAGACTGCAGCGAAGGCGGCGCTGGTGTACACGTGTGGCGTCTGCAAGGTGTGCTAGAACACGCGCGCACACACACATACATTTATACAAGGACTATACTCTGTAACCGAAGTGGTAGCTCAGTGGTTAAGTAACTGGGCTGCTGATCAGAAGGTTAAGGGTTTATGTCCCAGCACCACCGCTAGGCTCCTGAGCAAGGCTACACTGCTAAATTGATGTTAGTCTGGTGTTTGTGGTGTTAATATGTAAAATAAAAGTTTGGAACTAGTTGGTCTTTGTGTTAACAACGGCAGCTTAGTGGTTAGCACTGTTGCCTCACAGCAAGAAGGTTCGGGGGTTCGATTCTCGGGCCGGGGTCTTTTTGTGTGGAGTTTGCATGCGTGTGTTTACTTCGGGTTCCCCGGTTGCCTCACACAGTCCAAAATGTATGTTAGATTTAATCATGATTCTAAATTGGCCATAGGAGTGAGTGTAAATGTGTGTGTGTGTGTGTGGCCCTGTGATGAACTAGCGACCTGTTCAGGGTGTAACCCTCCTGACTTTCGCCCTTTCGGAGATGGCAATTGTAATGCAGCTTTTCATGACATCAAAGATCAGCATTTCATTTCTTAGGTGATATTCATTATGTTGACAAAAGTTCTGTGTTTAATATAAGTCTATAGTGATGGGGGTATAAACGGTGTTGTCACATGTCATATAACCAGTGGGAATCTTTTCTTACCGCCACGACTTTAGTCGGAACAACTTGAGGAGGATTTAACTTTGGCCGGGAACTTTGATGAGGGGAAACTTTGTTTTAGGTTCTAAAAAGAAACAGGGAAACACACCACCTCCAGGGGGCGCCGCTGTACCTGCCACAGAGTAGTGAGACCTGTGTTTTATTGTACAGTCAGTCAATCAAAATAAATCCCATAGCAATCATTTTTGTAATTATTATTAGTGTTATTATTTGTATTACAACTGGCTTTATTAATTTTAGTTGAATAGTATAAGTCGACAAACGTGTTAGTATTAAAGTAAAATAAGGTGAAATGAGTCATTATAATAACTGTATATACTGTATTATGTTTTGTTGCCTGTTGCTGCAGCGTGTCATTTAGATGTCAGGAAATCAAGAACTCATATTGCTAGTATGTTTTCTGATTCTGACATTTTCTCTCTCTCTCTCTCCCTGCCGCTCTCCCACCCTCTCTCTCTCTCTCTCTCTCTCTCTCTCTCTTTCTGTAGTCGCAGATGCCGGATCCAAAAACATTTAAGCAGCATTTTGAGAGCAAACATCCTAAAACTCCTCTGCCTCCGGAGCTGGTGGGTGTGGAAGCATGAACGCTGCTGCCCCACACTGGGGCTTCAAAATCAAAGACTGTTTTCGGCATCTACTGTTTCTCCAACTGCAAAAAAACACATGCAGACGTTTGTCTGTCTGTCTGTCTGTCTGTCTGTCTGTCTATCTGTTAAGCGCCACACTGCTCTCACACACTCACACTGCTGTGATGCGGTAAAGTGGGGCTGATGCTAATCGGGTGACGGGTGTGTTAATAACGATGATGTAATTACAAGCGTGGCATATGTTCAACCATAATTTAAATGATTGCCATCCTGTAAAAAATTTAGCTAACCAGTAAATGCTGGCTAAAGCTAACAATGCTATACGCAGATCTTACTCTGGTACTATGTGATGAGCGTGTATTTTGTATCAAATTTTCACCATCTGGACCTTGCACTCCAGCACACTCCTTTCTGTACGAGTGCTCTGGTTGATGTCAAGGGCCATGATCCCAGTTTCTTGGTTAATTCTGCTCTAAACATGTTCATAACTCCTCATCCTCATTGTAATATAACATTCTAATAAAGTTTAATTTTGGTTACGAAGTCTTCGGGTTTTTTTTAAATTTGCCTATTCGTGGAGGGGCGGGGCTTAACTCAAGATGAATAAACTTGCACCATACATTTAAAACTCATAACACAATCTATATGATTAAACTGAAGTGTATTTAAGAACTGGTTTCTCCAGCACTTTAGACTGTAAAACTGATTTAGCATTTTGATCTCTAGCAGTGAAATCAGTTGGAGGTCCTGTGTGTGATACACGCACTCACAAGGATACACACACAGTCCACTTAGGTGTGTTTGCAGGCTCAGCGTTTGTGTGTTTTTGTTTACTGTATTACTGCAGTCTGTAGAGGAAACATGTGACTGCTGAAAAATAGATCAAATCCCCTGCATGTAGCTGGAACAGGAGGTTATGGGAACGGCTTTTATTAGAAGCTTCCAGGGTCCCGCGCTCCATTTTCTCAAACCTCCACGGAGCGCAATAGCTGCTGTTAAAGAGAGCCACTCAATTACTCAAAACTACCCTCATTTACTAGTCTGAGGTAAAACACTGCCCCATTCACTCACCTGAGGTAAACATCTGCTCTAATTTACTCATCTATGGTAAAACTCTGCCCCTCTTCACTCATGTGATGTAAAACTCTGCCCCTATTCACCCATCTAAGGTAAAAATCTGCTACGCTTCAATAATGTGAGGTAAAACTTTGTCCGTATTTACTCATCTGAGGTAAAACTCTGCTCCTCTCCAATTATCTGAGGTCAAACTCTGCCCCTATTCACCCGTCTTAGATAAAGCTCTGCCTCTATTCAATCATCTTAGGTAAAACTCTTCCCCATTCACTCACCCGAGGTAAACATCTGCTCTAATTTACTCATCTATGGTAAAACTCTGCCCCTCTTCACTCATGTGAGGTAAAACTTTGTCCTTATTCACCTTATTCATCTAAGGTAGCACTCTGTTGCTGCTCACTAACCTGGGGTAAAACACTTCCACTGTTCACTCATCTGGGGTAAAACTATGCCCCTGTTTACTCGTCTGAGATAATACTCTGCCCCCTTCACTCATCTGAGGTAAAAGTCTGCCCCTGTTCACTCATCTGGGGTGAAACTCTGCCCCTCTTCACTTATCTGTGAAAAAACTCTGCCCCTCTTCACTTATCTGAGGTAAAACTCCTCCTTATTCAGTCATCTGAGGGAAAATTTTGCCCCTCTTCACTTATCTGACGTAAAACTCTGCCGCTCTTCACTTATCTGAGGTAAAACTCTGCTCCAATTTACTCATCTAAGCTAAAACCCTGCATCTATTTATTCCTCTAGGTCAAAGGTCTGCATCTGTTTACTCATCTGAGGTAAAACTCTGCCACATTCACTCATCTGAGGTAAGACTTTGCCCATTTACTGATCTGACGTAAAAGTCTGCCCCTGTTCACTCATCTGAAATAAAACTCTGCCCCTGTCCACTCGTCTGAGGTAAAATTCTGCCCCTGTTTCATTCATCTGAGATAAAACACTGCCCCTCTTCAGTTATCTATGGTAAAACTGTCCCCATCCACTCATATGATGTAAAGCTACAATTTACTCATCTGAGGTAAAACTCTGCCCCTATTTACTCCTAGAAGCCAAAGTTCTCCATCTGTTTACTCATCTGAGGTAAAAACTTTGCTCCATTCACTTATCTGAGGTAACACTTTGCCCCTTTTTACTCATCTGAGGAAAAACTTTGCCCCTATTTACTTATCCAAGGTAAAACTCTGCCTCTCTTCACTCATCTGAGGTAAAACTCTGCTCCAATTTACTCATCTGAGTTAAAACTCTGCCTCTATTTACTCCTCTAAGTCAAAATCCGCAAATTGTTTTTAATCATCTGAAGTAAAAACTGTGCACCATTCACTCATCTAAGGTAAAACTCTGCCCCTATTTACTCATCTGAGGTAAAACTCTGCCCCTGTTAATCATCTGAGGTAAAATTCTGCCCCTCTTAACTTATCTGAAGTAAAACTCTGCCCTATTCACTAATCTGAGGTAAAACTCTGCCCCTATTCACTCATCTAAGGTAAAAATCTGCTACGGTTCAATAATGTGAGGTAAAACTTTGTCCGTATTTACTCATCTGAGGTAAAACTCTGCTCCTCTCCAATTATCTGAGGTCAAACTCTGCCCCTATTCACCCGTCTTAGGTAAAGCTCTGCCTCTATTCAATCATCTTAGGTAAAACTCTTCCCCATTCACTCACCCGAGGTAAACATCTGCTCTAATTTACTCATCTATGGTAAAACTCTGCCCCTCTTCACTCATGTGAGGTAAAACTTTGTCCTTATTCACACTTCTAAGGTAGCACTCTGTTGCCACTCACTAACCTGGGGTAAAACCCTTCCACTGTTCACCTCATCTGAGGTAATACTCTGCCCCTTCACTCATCTGAGGTAAAAGTCTGCCCCTGTTCACTCATCTGAGGTAAAACTCTGCCCTCTCTTCACTTATCTGAGGTAAAACTCCTCCTTATTCAGTCATCTGAGGGAAAATTTTGCCCCTCTTCACTTATCTGACGTAAAACTCTGCCGCTCTTCACTTATCTGAGGTAAAACTCTGCTCCAATTTACTCATCTAAGCTAAAACCCTGCATCTATTTATTCCTCTAGGTCAAAGGTCTGCATCTGTTTACTTATCTGAGGTAAAACTCTGCCACATTCACTCATCTGAGGTAAGACTTTGCCCATTTACTGATCTGACGTAAAAGTCTGCCCCTGTTCACTCATCTGAAATAAAACTCTGCCCCTGTCCACTCATCTGAGGTAAAACTCTGCCCCTCTTCACTCATCTGAGATAAAACACTGCCCCTCTTCAGTTATCTATGGTAAAACTGTCCCCATCCACTCATATGATGTAAAGCTACAATTTACTCTGCCCCTATTTACTCCTAGAAGCCAAAGTTCTCCATCTGTTTACTCTGCTGAGGTAAAAACTTTGCTCCATTCACTTATCTGAGGTAACACTTTGCCCCTTTTTACTCATCTGAGGGAAAACTTTGCCCCTATTTACTCATCCGAGGTAAAACTCCACCCCTCTTCACTTATTTAAGGTAAAACTCTGCCCCATTCACTCATCTAAGGTAAAACTCTGCCCCTATTTACCCATCTGAGGTAAAACTCTGCCTCTCTTCACTTATCTGAGAAAAAACTCTGCCTCTCTTCACTTATCTAAGGTAAAACTCTGCCCCTATTCACTAATCGTAGGTAAAGCTCTGCCCCTGTTCACTCATCTGAGTTAAAACTCTGCCCCTATTCAATTATCTAAGGTAAAACTCCACCCATTCACTCATCTGAGGCAAAACTCTGCTCCAATTTACTTATCTGAGTTAAAACTCTGCCTCTATTTACTCCTCTAAGTCAAAATCTGCAAATTGTTTAATTATCTGAAGTAAAACTTTGCCCCAATTTACTCATCTAAATAAAACCCTGCCCCTATTTATTCCTCTAAGTCAAAGGTCTGCATCTCTTTACTCATCTGAGGTAAAACTCTGCCCCTATTCACTCATCTTAGGTAAAACTCTGCCCCTATTCACTCATCTTAGGTAAAACTCTTCCTCTGTTCACTCATCTGAGGTAACACTCTGCCCCTCTTCACTTATCTAAGGTAAAACTCTGCCCCATTCGCTAATCTGAGCTAAAACTCTGCTCCAATTTACTCATCCGAGGTAAAACTCTGCCCCTGTTTACTCATCTGAGGTAAATGTCTGCACCAGTTCACTCATCTGAGGTCAAACTCTGCCCCTCTTCACTTATCTAGGGTAAAACTCCACCCATTCACTCATCTGAGGTAAAACTCTGCCCCTCTTCACTTATCTAGGGTAAAACTCTGCCCCTCCTCACTTATCTGAGTTAAAATCTGCATATGTTTATTTATCTAAAGTAATACTCTTCTATCTGAAGTTCACTCATCTAAGGTAAAACTTTTCCCCTGTTCACTCATCTGAGGTAAAACTCTGCCCATCTTCACTTATCTAAGGTAAAACTCTGCCCCATTCACTCATCTGAGGTAAGACTTTGCCCCATTTACTGATCTGACGTAAAAATCTGCCCCGTTCACTCATCTGAGGTAAAACTGTGCGTAGTTCACTTATCTGAGGTAAAACTATGCCCCATTCACTCATCTGAGGTAAGACTTTGCCCCATTTACTGATCTGACGTAAAAATCTGCCCCTGTTCACTCATCTGAGGTAAAACTGTGCCTAGTTCACTTATCTGAGGTAAAACTCTGCCCCTATTCATTGTCCTAGGTAAAGCTCTGCCCCTCTTCACTTATCTAAGGTAAAACTCTGCCTCTATTTAGTCCTCTAAGTCAAAATCTGCATATGTTTAATCATCTGAAGTAAAACTCTGCCACATTCACTCATTTGAGGTAAAACTATGCCCCATTTACTGATCTGATGTAAAAGTCTGCCCCCGTTCACTTATTTGAGGGAAAACTCTGCCCCTCTTCACCTATCTAAGGTAAAAACTGCCTCATTCACTTATCTGAGGTAAAACTATGCCCCATTCACTCATCTTAGGTAAAGCTCTGCCCCCCCATTTACTCATCTGAGTTAAAACTCTGCCCCTATTTACTCCTCTAAGTCAAAATCTGCATATGTTTAATCATCTTAAGTAAAACTCTGCCCCATTCACCTCATTTGAGGTAAAACGTTTGCCCCAATTTACTCATCTTAGGTAAAACTCTGCTCCAATATACTGCTTTGATATAAAACTATGCCCCATTCCCTCATCTTAGGTAAAACACTGCACTTATTACTCATCTGAGATAGAACTCTGCTCTCATTTACTCATACGAGGTAAAACACTGCTCCAGTTTACTCATCTGTGGTAAAATTCCACTCACTCATTAGATTCAACTGAGCAGTTAAGGGGTTAAGAGCCTTGTCCAGGGGCCCAGCAGTGACGGGCTGGTGGCACCCGGAAATTCGCTGATTAGCTGTCCAACATGCCAACCCAATTTCCTTTTTAATTTTTTCAAGAGAAATACAGTTGCAGGACAATGTTTTTACTTAAATGGTAAGCATATTGGAGTGAATTTAGTTTTTAATATTGGCTGTGATCTGACACCAGAGTGTTAATTCAGCTCCCTAAACTTTTGAAAAGCTTGTGATTTGAGAGTGAGCTCTAACTGGCTTGTTTCAAAAATCCTTCAACTTTTGTTGTTAGTGAATCAATTCTGATGTGATATTTTTGGCCTTATGTAAGCCTATAATTGTTTTCGCTTTGAAAGGATTTGCATTACGGCCTTTCTCCCTGAATGTCTTTATTTAAGTCTCTAAAAAAAAAGGAGATTCCTGAACCCCACAATCTGTATCCACGCCATCTTGCACCGGATCCTCCTTTTGTGTGTGAAATGCGCTTCACTGGAAGCCTCTGAAACCAGCATGTGGCTGCGGCCTGCTTACAACTGCGCTCCTGACTTCCTCAGTCGCTGACAGGATCTGGGTTCTCATCGTGTGACAGGTTGAGGATGTGAGCTAGGAGGCTGGGAGGAAGAATCAGTCTACACAACATCCTCATGAAAAGAAAACAGGCTTGCTACCGTTCCAGCCGGGTTTAGACCCACGCCTTCCTTCCTGCATATCGCTCGCTATTCAGGACGCACGGCTTTGCCGCCGTCCTTCTTTCTTTTTTTTTTTTTTTACAGGGTTGTTCATTTTGGCCAATAATTCCCCAATAATTTAAATTACATTTTAATTATTAATCACCTCAAACCGGACAGATTCCCCACACACAGGCACTTCATGATCTACAACAGTCTGACACAGAAATGGAATTATATAATATTCAGCAGTTAAATCAAAGAGCTTAGATAATTGGGGTCAGATTGCAGGGTTAGCCATGATACGGCAGCCCTGGAGCACAGGCCAGGTTAAGACTCACCACTGAGAACAGGCTTAGAATATCTGATTCATCCTGTGCATGTTTTCAGCCTGTGCATGTCTCTGTATTCACCTTGTGATCGGATGTTGTTTTATTGTTTTAAAGTGTTATATATTTTTTCATTTGACAAATTTGTGCAGCACAATGGTCAATGATGATTTGTAAAATAAATACAGTAAATTAAGAGACTTGCTCAAGGGCTCAACAGCGGCGGCAACTTAGTGGTGGGTTGGGCTTGAGGCCTGATCTTGTGGTTCACAACTTAGTTGTTTGCAATCCTACAGGGCATGGTCTCTCTGGTCAATTCCATACCGATGGCCAATTATTTTTAATTAATCCAATCCAATATATCTAGAATAATTTGTAGTCTATCTATCATCATCAATCATAACGTAATAAGTTAATTTTTCATTTATAGCTAGTATATAATACACTGTATAAGTAGAGGTGGAAATGGTAGCTATTGGTTTAAGGTTAAGGTGTTGAAGAACTGCTGATTGGAAGATCATAGGTTCCAATTCCCACACCACCAACTTGTCACTACAGGCCCCTAAGAAACACCATTAACCCTCCACTGCTCAGTAAAGGAATGAACATTATTCTTCCTGTATAAAGGCATCATCTGCCAAGCGCTGAAAATGTAATTGAAACCTTTTCAGTGCTAAAATTATAGCCTACAACATCTATTTCAGCCCAAATCTCCATATTCATTTCAAAAGTTGTAAAGCTCCCAAATCTGAAGTCTAACACACAAACATTTGCACACACACACACACACACACACACACCACTATTGTCTGTCTCCTTAAATCCCTATAAAATAAAAACAAGTGTTTATTGTCTATCGTTGATAGTCTATTACAGCCAGACACAGAAATGAAGGAAAAACACAGAAAAACAAATCTGACGTTAAGTTTAAAGAGGTCAGAGCAGTGAAAGTAAATTTGTTTTTAAATCCATTATTGCTTACTAAACATTGTAATGTTATAATTAGATCAAATAATCTGTTTCATTTGAGCAGAGATACGAATTTAGTAGCACTTTTTAAATAACACTCGTTCAATGTTTTTGTCTCTTATTTGTTATTTGTTTCAGTACATCTGGAATGAGTTGTAGTCTTTTATATAATTATATACCTTTGTTCATTATTTATTAATTTATAATTAATAAACATTCTAATACTCTCGACTGTTCGCGTAATGTATCATTTTATAGATTAGATTTGTTTTTAACATTGATAGATTAAAAAATGTATTTCATCACACATCATCTGTATTATATACATGTAAGATAATTAAATCTAATATTAACCCTGGGGGTAAATGAGATCCTGTTTCTATTGCACTGTAAGGAATTTTCACTTTAAATGGCTGCTTCGAGGCGGTGTGTCTGAGCATTGCCAGTGGGCGGGGCTATCTCTAATGACACGCCTTTGGCCTTCACGCGTCGCCCCAATCAGACAGATCAGTACGACATTCCCGGGAAGCGCGTTGCCAAGGTAACTTTGACGTCAGCGCTACTTCACTACTCAGCCCCTGTCCCTGCTCCCGGGAAGCGCTGAGTGGGTGGGAGACCCCGTGGATGCATCCTGGAAGAGCGCGCGGATTGTGACTGTCAACTGGGCGGCGGGAACATTACCGGTCTGAGGTAAAGATTCGCCTCTATTTTGTGTTTTTTTTTTGTGTTGTTAAACATTCAAACTGTTTTCTATGGTTTCTTTTTAGCAGTATTTGTATCCTCGCTTTGTGTTTTGTATTTAAAGGGCGTGAAATATGGGGTTTTAGGCAGTGATGTCGTTTTTAAGCTTTTGTGTGAATCTTCCTGTCAGTCACCAGGAACAAAAAAAAACCCCCATAGGACGGGCGGATATAAAAAACAGCTTTATATTAGAAATCAAATCCGGGTTTTTCCTTTTAAATCATGTTACCAGCGTGAGTAGTTATGTGTTACTCTGGAGTGAAATGTGTGTATTAGTGTTTTAATCGGAATTGTTGTGTAATGTGAGGTAAGGTGTGTCTCTGTACTGTTTATTCAGTCTCTTTACTGCAGACATTTTAGTTTAAACTTCCAATAAATCTCATTTAAAAACATGTTTAAAACTGTTGATTTTATTAGTTTTACTTTCTGTGCGATTAGATTAAAGCTTTATACAGGAACACAACCTGTAATAATTTTATTTTTTTTTAAAAAAAAGCTCATTTTTTTGGGCTAAAATATTTACCCAAAATTAGCGTTTTATTTTCACAGAAAGATTAAAGTAATCTAAGATTTCCTGCAGAACTGATCGATTTGTACCGAGATTAATTATATCCATCCTTTTTTTTTTAGGAACACCAACATTACATTTTACATTTTAGTGATTGTCTTTGTAACTTTTTAAGGTTTGTCTACCTTTTACATGTTATTAATATACACAATAAAACCGTTTTAAATATCTTTAATAAATGTAACTGAGAAAATCCACTGACTCCGCCCACTGTGCTGTGATTGGCTTGTTCTTTACTTACTCCTTATTAGTCGAAGAAACTTTAGATTTTTTGGTAGCGTTTATTGTATCCTAAACCCTGCTAGTTTTTTTGTACGACGTTTAATAAATGTTTAAGTTTAAACTTAAATTACATTTTAAGTCACATGTTCACCAGAATAATAAAAAAAAATATACACAAATGTCCAGCTAAAACTGGAGACTCCATTAATGATGACCCTCTGTGAGATTCTCCCGGTTTCTGGTGTCATTCCTCTTTCTCTTTTAGAAAGTGATCACCATGGATAAGAGCGATCTCGTGCAGAAAGCTAAACTGGCCGAACAGGCTGAGCGCTATGACGACATGGCTGGCGTGATGAAGCAGGTGACGGAGAAGGGGGAGGAGCTGACGGACGAGGAGAGGAACTTGCTTTCAGTGGCCTACAAGAACGTGGTGGGAGCATGCCGTTCGGCATGGAGGGTCATCTCCAGCATCGAGCAGAAGATGAAGGCGGAAAGCAGCGACAAGGAGCAGATCGCCAAAGAGTACCGTGAGAAGATCGAGTCCGAGCTGCAGACCATCTGCAACGACGTGCTGGTGAGTCCGTTTGTTTCACTAACATTCATTGCCATAGTTTTAACACAACAATGGTAGCTTTATGGGCAAGTAGTACGTCAGTGGTTAAGGTGTTGGACTGGTGAGCCAAAGATCAATGGTTCACTGCTGGTCCCCTGAGCATGGCCCTTAGCCCTCAACTGCTCCGGTTGGAAAATAAAAATGAGATGAGGGTGTCTACCAGAACTGTGAGTGTTGTGCAAATCTCTTTCTATGTGTGTGTGGGTGTGTGTGTGTCTGTTTCAGCATCTCCTGGACAAGTTCCTGATCCGCACTTCATCCCCAGCCGAGAGTCAGGTGTTCTACCTAAAAATGAAAGGAGATTATTATCGCTACCTGGCCGAGGTCGCAGTGGGAGACAACAAAACCAGTGAGGATTCATTATTTGCACGTTTTACCCAGATGGACAACAGATAGACTAAAAGCTGGAAAGACGCAGACAGACATATAAGTAGACAAATGTACAAAATGGACCTTGTAAAGATACATACTTGTTGATAGAAGGACAGGCAGAAAGCAGGACAGAGAGACGGATTGCTGTTTACACAGTAATGGACAGACAGAAAGACATGTGGTCAAACAGGCAGGCAGACAGACAGAAAGATGGAGGGAGGGACAAACAGACAGACGGAGAAGGGGAGGGAGGGACAGGCAGACATATGGATGGACATACTGACATATTGATATACATACAGGCAAGCAGGCAGGCAAATGAATGGATAGACAGGCCGACAGACAAATGAATAGACAGATAGACAGATAACCAGACAGAATGATAGACAGCCTGTCAGACAGATGGATAGACAGACAGATGTTCTGAATAGTACAGTAATTTTTCATGAAGCTTCTCTGCATTTCGAGTCTTTGATAAACCTAAATGATTCACCAATCTGTCTGTCTCTCTCTCACACACACGCACACACACACACACACACGTGCATCGACTCGCCGTGTGTGACAGTTTCCTGCAGGCTGAATCAGAACATTCGGAGCAGGTCTTAGCTTGTGCTCCACACCCATAACACAAATGAGGGAGAAAAATCTGAAAGTAGCAGAGTGTTCCGTTTTACACGCAGCAAACTCTCTGATACTTATCAGCTCTCATATACATAACAACACTCCAATACATACAAGTGTAAGCGTGTGTCAGAGGGAGACGATTGTTATACAGCACTGTACAGTTAAAGACCTACATAGTAAAGAGAGATGAAACCATAAAATGCTGAAGCAGGACAGTGAAAGTGGAATGAGAGCGTGGACTCATCAACTTAGACTCATACACGCATCCGAGCAAACTACATTTCTGCTTGTTTTCCTGCAGGCATCGTGGATAAATCCCGAGAGGCGTACCAGGCTGCATTTGACATTAGCAAGGAGAACATGCAGCCTACACACCCCATCCGACTCGGTCTGGCGCTAAATTTCTCCGTCTTCTACTATGAGATCCTTGGCTCTCGCGAACAGGCCTGCGAACTCGCCAAGAAGGTGAGGACACCTTACCAGGCGCTACATTCCCAGCTTACCGTCTCCTGTAAACACTTGTTTAGATCTAAGAAAGTTTGCTCAAGTTTCATCTCTGTAGCATGTGTGTGCATAGAAACGTTTCAGCAACGCTTCGTCTATGCTCTAGCTAGCTTTCAAACAGGCTATGTTTTCTCCCCACTTCTTTTTTAGATTTTTTAAACATAGCTGACTTCAAATTGCTGTTGCTATAGTTACCGTTCATCTCCCACTGTATGAAAAGTGTGCCGTTTGCGTGAGCACTGTAGCCGTGCAGATGAAAAAGTTCTCCCTGGAGAACGTGGGGAACAGTGTGTCCTATTTTGAAAGAGGTGAAAATCAGGGAAGTGGGTCATGTGATCTCCAGAGAAACAAAGAGTTTTAGAAAGCGCTGAGCTTTGTGCCAGTTTTATGTTTTTCAGCAGCGTTTGATCTGCAGCGGGGCTGAGACCATGCGTTGGTATCTATACAGCAGGGAGGGGTATGTAATACAGAAATACAGAAGAAAGGGGTGTGGTCTTTGATGTTGGGAGAGAATTGTTGAGCGAGGGGTGTGGTCTGTTGGGGTGGGTTGTGGCGTAAGAGGGTGTGATCTGCGTGGTGGGGTAGGTTGTTGAAAGGCTGGGTGTGGTCTGTGGGGATGTGTCGTAGGAAACAGGTGTGGTCTGTGGGCGTGTTCATACATGAAGCGGGTGTGGTTTGTAGCGGGAGCGGGTGTGGTTTGTAGCGGGAGCGGGTGTGGTTTGGAGCGGGAGCGGGTGTGGTTTGTAGAGGGAGCGGGTGTGGTTTGTAGAGGGAGCGGGTGTGGTTTGGAGCGGGAGCGGGTGTGGTTTGGAGCGGGAGCGGGTGTGGTTTGTAGCGGGAGCGGGTGTGGTTTGGAGCGGGGAGCGGGTGGTGTTGTTGGAGCGGGAGCGGGTGTGTGGTTTGTAGAGGGAGCGGGTGTGGTTGTAGAGGGGGGGAGCGGGTGTGGTTTGTAGAGGGAGCGGGTGTGGTTTGGAGCGGGAGCGGGTGTGGTTTGGAGCGGGAGCGGGTGTGGTTTGTAGAGGGAGCGGGTGTGGTTTGGAGCGGGTGTGGTTTTTGTAGCGGGTGTGGTTTTGGGGAGGCGGGTGGGGTTAGTGGGTGTGGGTGTTTGTAGAGGGAGCGGGTGTGGTTTGGAGCGGCGGGGAGCGGTGTGTGGTTTGTAGAGGGAGCGGGTGTGGTTTGGAGCGGGAGCGGGGGTTTTGAGCGGGGGCGGTGTGGTTTGGAGCGGGAGCGGGTGTGGTTTGGAGCGGGAGCGGGTGTGGTTTGGAGCGGGAGCGGGTGTGGTTTGGAGCGGGAGCGGGTGTGGTTTGACGAGTAATGCCACTTCACTGTTAGAAAAAAAGAAAAAAAAATGTGCCTTATTATATCTTTAATTATTTGTTTATATTTATGGATTTGTTTGTTTGTTTGTTTGTTTGTTTGTTTGTTTAGGCATTTGACGATGCAATCGCTGAGTTGGATCAGCTGACTGAAGACTCGTACAAAGACAGTACACTGATCATGCAGCTGCTCCGAGACAACCTGACAGTGAGTCCAACCTCTTTCACGTCCCGTCCCAGAGCTGCTTCCTGTCCACCTGTGAATGGGGGGTGGGGGGATTGGGACAGGTGATGTCATTTCCTCTACTGCCCCAGTGCCAGGTCACATGTCCCCTGTAACAGCATTTCCTCCTCATCTTCACCCGGTCATGTGTTCCGGAAACTCTTTAAATAGCAGAAATATCCTCAAACTTCAGGGATTAAAATGAGTTACTCATAAAACTACAGTGTGACATCACAGCGGCACCGAGGAGAGAAACCATGACATCATCAGATATCCCATAGGAGCCTGGATCTGGATTCATATCAGTAAACCTAGTCTGTGTGTGTGTGTGTGTGTGTGTGTGTGTCTGTGAGAGATGATTTGTGTTAAAAGGTGTGTTCTACAGTGTGGGTGTGATGGGTGTCAGGCAGTGTGTGTGTGTGTGTGTGTGTGTGTGTGTGTGTGTGTGTGTGTGTGTGTGTGAGAGAGAGAGACAGACAGTAATTTATGATAATTTATGTGTGTTTTCTGCTTTTTTCAGCTGTGGACTTCAGATAATCAGGAGGAGACGGAGGAGGGACGGGAAAATTAACAGCAAAACAAATCCAAACAAAAACTGCTGAGTGTCTGATACACACTATCTGTTCCTCTGCACCAGCCTCTCCTCTTCGCGCGGGTGTGTGTGTGTGTCTGTGTGCGTGTGCGTGTGTGTGTGTGTTTAGGGCTGAAAATTTGATTATTCCTTGGGGCACAAAATAAAAAGAAGGGATCATTTTTAATAAATTGAATGTGTGTGTGTGTGTGTGTGTGTGTGTGTGTGTGTGTGTGTGTGTGAGAAGTTTTGCTTAAAGGTTCAGTAAGATCAGTTCATATTAAATCCTGGGATTCAGTTTATCACCAATTTTTTTTTGTATTAATGTATTAAACATCGACAGACAATTAAATTGTCCTGTATTATTTAGTTATTAGCACACACACACACACACACACACACGTGTGCATATACACCCATGATTTGTACCGTTAGACGTCCTGAGTTTTGAATGTGTGTGTGTTGCTGTGTGCCGGTAAAACTTGTTCTATCAGAATGTTTCCCAGGTTAAATTAGCGCCGGATTTTTCTGCTAAGCATCTACGAGCAATTTTATGTTCAGTTTGATAATGCGCTTATGTTGTGTTTCATGGGCAATATCAGGTGTGTGTGTGTGTGTGTGTGTGTGTGTGTGTGTGTGTGTGTGTGTGTTAGGAGGTTTAGAGGCTGTGTTTCACATGCTCCAGTGTTTGACTCTGCACTACTCGACTGCCAAGGTTTTCTTTCGGTGTGTTTTATTGTTTTGTGTGTGTGTGTGTGTGTGTGTGTGTGTGTGTGGCTGGCTCAGGTGATGTAATCAGGGTAATTGAACATCTGTGTTAGATCCAGCTGTGTGTTCCTCTTACTGTCATGCAGACTGTTAGTGCTGATCCTGTGGGCGGAGTTTCAGACAAATAAACAACATAAAGATCAAAACATGTCTGACTTAAATCTCTCTCTGTCTGATTGTCTCTGTCTGATTGTCTGTCTCTCTCTGTCTGATTGTCTCTGTCTGATTTTCTGTCTCTCTGTCTGATTGTCTGTCTCTGTCTGATTTTCTGTCTCTCTCTGTCTGATTGTCTCTGTCTCTGATTGTCTGTCTCTCTCTGTCTGATTGTCTGTCTGTCTCTGTTGATGTCTCTGTCTGATTGTCTGTCTGTCTCTGTGTCTGTCTCTCTGTTGATGATTGTCTCTCGTCTCTGTCTGATTCTATTCTGTCTGATTGTCTCTGTCTGTCTGATGTCTCTCTCTGTCTGACTGTCTGTCTCTGTCTGATTGTCTGTCTCTCTCTGTCTGATTGTCTCTCTCTCTGATCGTCTCCTGTCTGATCTCTCTCGTCTGATTCTCTGATTGTCTCTCTATGATTGTCTCTCTCTCTGTGATTGTCTGTCTCTTCTGTCTGATTGTCTGTCTCTTCTGTCTGATTGTCTGTCTGTCTGATTGTCTCTGTCTGATTGTCTGTCTCTCTCTGTCTGATTGTCTCTGTCTGATTTTCTGTCTCTCTGTCTGATTGTCTCTCTTTGTCTGATTTTCTGTCTCTGTCTGATTGTCTCTCTTTGTCTGATTGTCTCTGTCTGATTTTCTGTCTCTGTCTGATTGTCTCTCTTTGTCTGATTGTCTGTCTCTGTCTGATTGTCTGTCTGTCTGATTGTCTGTCTCTCTGTCTGATTGTCTGTCTCTGTCTGATTGTCTGTCTCTCTCTGTCTGATTGTCTCTCTCTGTCTGATTGTCTCTCTCTCTGATCGTCTGTCTGTTTATACACCACCAGAGCTACACTACTTAACATATTATCTTCTAATGTATGTGCCACATTACCAAAAGTTTGTGGACACCTCAACATCACACCTACATCAGTGTGTTCATCAAACTGTTGTCTCTGCCTATCTGTCTCTCTCCATCTGTCTGTTTGTCCATCTTTCTATCTCTTTTCATCTATCTGTCTCTCTTCATCTCTCGCTCTTTCTCCGTCCACTGTGGTATGTGTATCTATTCATTTTGTGTGTGACTGTCTTTTATTTCTGTTGTTGTGTCTGTTATTCTGTTCAGTCAGTTGTCCCTATTTCCTCTGTATCTGTCTATCCCTCGTGCTGGTTTATTAGTCTCTTTTAGCTGGTCAGGTCTGAGTTGTCTGTCTGTCGGTTTGTTTCTGTTGTGTTCATGGTTTGTAACTGCATCCATTCAGAACAGATTTTTTTTCCAGAACATTCCTTAGGGATCGGGCATGTCTGTGTGTGTGTGTGTGTGTGTGTGTGTTTCTCTCTCTGCTTTAGAGACAAGTAAGCTCCAGCTAATAGCACAGGAATGTTTCACATGGCTGGGGCGTGTGTGTGTCTGTGTACGCGCGTGCACGCACTGTGAAAGACGGCACTGTTTCCGTTTCCGGTCTGAGTCAGTGACGTGTCACCCTTGACCCACTGCGGCGCGTCTTACTAAGAAAACACAGAAAGGAAGTGAAGAGAATCATTTCAGGGTTGAGTTTTAAACGGTTCTATTCGTCTTTTATTATCAATCTCTCGCTTATTCCTTAACCTTTATTACACTGACAGCAGAAAAACACACCGCTTCCGTTTCTCGGTCTGCGTTAGCTTTTCTCTCCCTTTTCACCTAAGATGTAACGAACTGTAACGGGTTTCTATCTACATCGACTAATACCGTAGGTTGTGGTCACATGACAGGATGACGTCATATACAGATACGTCCGGATTGGTAAGATCGTGGGTCCCCCTAATGGTGAAACTGTGTCATTACAGTAAAGCGCCGATGCGGTAAAAAGGAGGTCCTGTTCTTTACGTGGTATTTATACACCGCCAGAGTTACACTATCTTCTAACGTATTATCTTCTAATGTATGTGCCACATGACCAAAAGTTTGTGGACACCTCGACATCACACTATCATCAAATCCGCTGTGTATGTTGTATCATTCTGTTCCTATTTCTCTGGAGACTCAAACCCTGTTCCAGCATTACAATGTCCCTGTGCACAAAGTCTCTCTCTCTCTCTTTCTTCCAGTCTCTCTTTATATGTTTGTCTCTCTGTCTTTGTCGGATTGTCTGTCTCTGTCTCTCTGCCTATGTGTCTCTCTTTTGTCTGTCTGTTTATACACGGCCAGAGCTACACTACAGAAATGCTGAGCGGTCCGTCTTATCCCAAACCGGACATGCTGGTTCGGTGTACCTTCAGTTTTAAATAAATCCCCAACAGCACCACTCCCCCCCGCCCAACCCCCACACCATCACCTCTATGCTTCACCGTGGGAACCATGCAGCTTTTCTGCGTCGCACAAAGACACGACAGGTAAAAAAACCAAAGATCTCAAATTTGGACTCATCAGACCAAAGCACTGATTTCCACTGGTCTAATATCCATTCCTTGTGTTTCTTGGCCCAAACAAATCTTCTCTGCTTGTTGCTTTTCCTTAGTAGTGTTTTCGAGTGATTTGTTTCCTCTGAACAGTTGATGTAGAGATGTGTCTGCTACTAGAACCCTGTGTGTGGAATTCATCTGGGCTCCAATCTGAGGTGCTGTTATCTTGCACTTTCTGAGGCTGGTGACTCGGGTGAACTTATCCTCAGCAGCAGAGGTGACTCTTGGTCTTCCTTTCCTGGGGCGGTCCTCATATGAGCCAGTTTTGGCGTAGCGTTTGATGGTTTTTGCAAATGCACTTGGGGACACATTCAAAGTTTTTGCAATTTTCCGGACCGACTGACCTTCAGTTGGACTGATGGACTGTCGGTTCCCTTTGGGTTGAACTGGAACCCTGACTGCTCCTCAGAGTCCTGTCTTACAGCCAAAAAGCAAACTTACAGACTTCATTTCAAGTCTTAATTTAAGTGTTGCATTATTATTATTATTATTATTATTATTAGACTCATCTTCTATTTCTATTTTTTAACAACTTTAATGTTAGGAATTCTGAGTAGACAGACAACAGGAATCTGATGAACGGATCTAAAGGAATGGTCCAACATGTCGACAGGGATGGGATGTTTAAATGAGCGGTCCTGTGAGAGTTCTGATTAATGTCTGTAAATAATCGGAGGGTTTAACAAAGCGCTAAGTCACTCTGTGTTTCCTCTCAACATTCTATGACCACTAGGGGAGCGCGCGACTAACACACGGTACTCGTTCTGATGACTCATGTCCTCCGGTCACAGTGTATGGTACGTTCCGGATGACGTCACAGTTGGTATAAAACAAACCGCTCAGGAACCGAGTCCTTCCCCGACACCCCCGGCTGTTAGTGCGGTGTGAGTGCGTGTGTGCTCCGGAGCTAGCCTCGGCACACATTTAAAAAATATAAAAAAAACAAAAAAAATCTAAAAACGTTAAAAACTCTTAAAAAATTCTTTTTTTTTTTCGTTCAAAACAATCACAGAAGCAGGAGCTGCTCGGTTTCGGTACGTCACAAAAGAAAGAACTTAAAACTTGGGAGCGACGCGTTAAAGTTAGCTTAGCATATCTGCCAGGGCCCGATTTATCCAGAACCGAAATTCTAAAGGACAAATTATTTTATTGTATCTTAAACGTAAGCGTGAAAAAGTTTTACTTCTTAAAATCTTCCGATTTTAAACACTTTTAATTCGTTCGTAATCTTAATTGGTGTTTTTTCCTTGGCTAAGCTAATTCTTCGAAGACCAGTCGCGTGCGCGTTATTACCAATTACAACTTTTCGCTCGCGCCAACTGTTTTAGAAATTAGTAGAAATAATAATAATAATAAAAAAAAGCCCCCAACACCGTGTGAGATGAACCCCAGCGCTCCCAGCTACCCCATGGCCTCCCTGTACGTCGGAGACCTTCATCAGGACGTGACTGAAGCCATGCTGTATGAGAAGTTCAGCCCGGCCGGCGCCATTCTCTCTATCCGCGTGTGCAGGGACATGATCACGCGCCGCTCTCTCGGCTACGCCTACGTCAACTTCCAGCAGCCAGCAGACGGTGAGTGGGGCAAAAATCCCCAAATCTTACTGGGGGGCTCCTCTGGGCCCAACTACTTACTCCTCACATGCTAACTGCTAACACTAGCACGTGCGTAGGGAAAAACAATCCGGATGGAAATCTCAAAAGCAGGAAGTAAATGGCACTTGTTTTACAATTCAGGCTTTTATTACACGCCCTTAATCATATCGACTTAGGAGTGAAGGGCCTTGCCCAGGGGCCCAACTTCCTATTTGGTTTTTCTTTCCTTTCCTATTCTAACGGCGTTACCCAAGGACCCATGTTGGGCCCTGTTCTGTTTAATACTGACCTGCTAACCTAAAATTAAAAGCATGAGCATGTGACCCTCATGATGAGCCATCTCACAGCGGGAGGGGGGGTAGTTTGACCTCTGACCTGCTGAGTCTAGTGCTGAACCTCCTGTAAGAGGTGTTAAGCATTAATTGGTGTACCAGCTGGAGAAGCGAGTTTTCGCTCCATGGATGTTATGATGTCTGAAGGTTGTTTTGAAGCCCACCAGTAGAACCTCTCGATTTCCACTGTTCAAAATATATTTGTGCTTTGGATAAGATGATGTAGCAGTAGTAATCTTAGGAAACCTTCAGTTACGGATGGCTGAAGTTCACCATCGGCCGTGTGTGTTCTGGTGATTCAATCGGTTTTATTGCTGCAGTTTTCAGGTGTGTTGATCAGATTAGTGAAGTTTGTTGTTTGTTTTGGAACATAAAAGAATTTTATTAATGGTTTCACCAGGACACAACATAGGGAATCAGAGTCATTCTTGGAGAGTCGAACGCTAAACCTTCTGCTTCTGAGCCACAGTTATGAGAACACACAATTTGTGTGGAATGCTGCAGGTTTGGATCTTAATTTGAGGAAATGTATTCATAAGCATGTTGTAAAACGTTCTGTTAGCAGAACACTGGGTTTGGTTGTTGAGGTGTTCTGTAGGCTGGGGTTAAACAATTTTTTTTTTTTTTTCGTTAACCGGCAAAATACAGAATTCATGTCCGTGTTTAGTTTAATATGTACTCTCAGGTTCTTCTCCCCTAAACAGTTCTTCTCTCCTTTCTGCTCTAGCTGAGCGCGCTCTGGACACCATGAACTTCGACGTGATCAAAGGCAGACCTGTGCGCATCATGTGGTCCCAGCGTGACCCGTCGCTAAGGAAAAGTGGCGTGGGTAACATTTTTATCAAGAACCTGGACAAGTCAATCGATAACAAGGCTCTGTACGACACCTTCTCTGCATTTGGCAACATTCTGTCCTGCAAGGTAACCAGTCTGTGGTGTCCTGTCGCCGTGTGATTTGGTGTTTTTCTGCATGGCGTCAGTGTGCATGAGCTTGCTTCCATCTGTGTTGTCTTCAAGGTCGTTTGCGACGAAAACGGTTCGAAGGGCTACGGCTTCGTGCACTTCGAGACCCAGGAGGCGGCTGAAAGGGCTATTGAGAAAATGAACGGCATGTTGCTCAACGACAGAAAAGTGTGAGTGAGCAATTTAAACCTGCGCTCGTGAAACGATCTAACGATCTCTGGGTTTGAGCGGATGTAGTGTTTTGATACTCATCATGTCTTGAAGGACACCGCCTGCTTCTTTTCACTGTTCTGTTTACTCCTTCAGGTTTGTGGGTCGCTTCAAATCTCGCAAAGAACGTGAGGCTGAGCTTGGAGCCAGGGCCAAAGAGTTCACCAACGTTTACATCAAGAACTTTGGGGAGGACATGGACGACGAAAAACTGAAGGACGTCTTTAGCAAATACGGTTTGTCCTGTTGCACAGTTTTTGTGGCACATCTGAATGTGTATAATTGTCTTTAGGATCGCAGCCTAGTCAAATTCGGTGCGTCCTCCTCAGTGGGCTGTACTGGCCAAATGGCTGCCATAGTGATGTCATAGTCCATGGGCCCCGTGTTTAAACAGGGTGGATACTGGGGATAAATAACGGCTATGTACAATCTTCAGTAAGCTAAAGGTTAGGTGTGGGTGATGAGCTGACTGTAAGCCAGAGATAAGCGGCCCCTGGCGTTATAGATAACTGGTTAGGATGCGGGGTTATAGAGATGTAATTTATTTTTTTTGGTCTCTAGGACATGCTATGAGTATTCGAGTCATGACCGATGACTGTGGCAAATCCAGAGGCTTTGGCTTTGTGAGCTTCGAAAGGCACGAGGATGCCCAAAAGGTATGTCATCAAAGCACACCAGCAATAAGGTATTACATTTGATTAGGTGAAAAGTGATTTTGGGCTAGTGTCAGACTATGAAAACCCAAATATGTTCAGATCTACACCAAAAGCTTTTATTTATTTGGACTCCTAAGTTTTTGGGGGACAGTATTGCGCTTGAATGCCGTGGCGCTTAACTTTACACTCCTGTCTCTGGCATTTGGTGCGCTGGCCTACCCAGAGATGTACATTTTGTCTATTCAACTAAGCATACGAGCGTTAAGTTCTTCCCAGGGGCAGTTCATACCCCTTTATGATGGCAGTTTCCCCTTGGTTTTTTTTTTTTGGGTAGTTTTGCAGAAATATTTAGAAAATTCCTAAACTACCGTGATTGGTTGCCAGCATGGCCTGTCGAAAGGGCAGTTTGCTATTCATCCGCGATGTTCCTTACCTGTAAATAGAATTGTCTCTCTTTGGCGTTTTCTTTAGGCTGTGGACGAGATGAACGGGAAGGAGCTGAACGGCAAGCTGATCTACGTGGGCCGCGCTCAGAAGAAAGTGGAGCGCCAAACCGAACTCAAGCGCAAGTTTGAGCAGATGAAGCAGGATCGGATGACTCGCTACCAGGTTCGTTTGATAAACATCCACTTGGAACACTAAAATATTTGGCAGCCTAGTCAAATTCAGTGCGTCCTCCTCAGTGGGCTGTACTGGCCAGATGGCTGCCATAGTGATGTCATAGTCCATGGGCCCCGTGTTTTAACAGGGTGGATACTGGGGATAAAAAAATAACGGCTATGTACAATCTGACACCTAGTTAAGTGAGTGTTTACCTAAAGAACAAAGTGTTTAACACAAATTTTAATATGTGCAGGGTGTTAATCTGTATGTAAAAAACCTGGACGATGGCATCGACGATGAACGTCTGCGCAAGGAATTCTCTCCATTTGGAACGATCACCAGTGCCAAGGTAGATTTCTGCTAAAGATCTGAAGCTTAATCAAATCTAAGTGTCGCAAATTGGAACATCGAGTGTGTTTGTGTTAAAGGTCATGATGGACGGGGGACGCAGTAAAGGTTTCGGCTTTGTCTGCTTCTCCTCCCCCGAGGAGGCTACTAAAGCTGTGACCGAAATGAATGGTCGCATCGTTGCTACCAAACCGTTGTACGTGGCGCTGGCTCAGCGTAAAGAGGAACGTCAAGCTCATCTGACCAATCAGTACATGCAGAGGATGGCCAGCGTTCATGCGGTACCAAATCCCGTGCTGAACCCGTACCAGGCTGCACCACCGTCTGGCTATTTCATGGCTGCCATTCCTCAGGTCTGTCCAATAATAGAGATTCATGACTGACTGAATTTCACTGCTGCTGCGGTTCAACCTGAAGAAATGCAAGCAGAGTCGCTGTTCCACCACTTTATAACCTGATTAACCTTTAGTTCGCTTCCTCCTCAGGCTCAAAACAGAGCTGCATATTATCCTACTAGCCAGCTGGCACAGCTCCGACCGAGTCCACGCTGGACTGCGCAGGGTGTCCGACCTCAGCGTAAGTGTGTATATATATATATATATATATATATATATATATATATATATATATATCATATATATATATATATATATATATATATATATATATATATATATATATATATATAAAATGCACGCACACACTTTACCCTGAAAGAGGTGACGCGGTTGTCAGGCTGCTGATTGGTGGGTTGATTTCCCAGCACTACCATACTGCCACTGCTGGGTTCCCTGATCAAAGCCCTTAACCGTTAACTGCTTAGTTGAATGAAGCAAAGTGTAAGTCTCTCTCTGCATAAATGTCTGCAAACTGTCAGAATTAAGTGTTCTAGTATAGCGTTAATTGACTTGCCAGAAAATGTATGTAATTCATGTCCGGGGCAAAGGAAGCTTCTCTCTTCAATCTCTTCACTGACTTGCCGTTAAAGCTCCACTTCTCTGAAGTGGTGTGTCTCTCTTACTTTTTGTAAAGTATTGCATTTTAATGCCAAGTTCACTGGCTTACCTAGAAGTGCGCTAGCGTTTTTGTGTCCACCCTATTTCTTGGTCTAGTTGTACACCATAAAGGCCTTCATGCTTCTGCCTCAGTCTTTTGGGAACGTACTTTGTACTTGGTCTACTGAAATTTTCCTAAATTCTCTGAACTGGGCATGCGTGCATCTCTAGTAGATGTTTGCGTTTGCTGTGTGAGATTGTCAGACTGACAGAAAAGATAAGCAACAGATCAGCGCGTCACTGAAAAATACCGTATAAATCCGCACTGCTGCTACAGTTTACATGCTCACGGACATGGAAAAAAAGAGAGTGACAATAAAATGCGCTCCACATCTTAATAGATTCCTCGATGCCTAAAAATTGGACATGATCACCCGAGTATACTGATAAGAAAAAGCCAAAGCATTGCAATATATTTTCCTACTTTTGCGCTACCCTGGGGTTTATATTTCTGGAAGTATTTTGGTTTTATTTTTTCTAAAGTCTTATCTGCCTCTCCAGATTTCCAGAACATGCAAGGCGGGATGAGGCCCTCGGCCCCGAGGCCACAGACCTTTAGCACAATGAGACCTGCGTCCCAGGTTCCTCGTGTGATGTCCTCTCAACGTGTTGGTAAGTGTCTCAATAGTGCGGGCAAATTTCTACTCCTTTATTTTCCCTGTAGTTTCACTCTTCCAGAGTAAATTAAAGAGATTGCACGCTAACAGTAGTTTAAGCGAAATATGGAAATCTTTGACTACTTAAACCTGCTCCTTTTTTGTTTTTGTTCATCAGGTAGGGTTTAACAATGTTTTTCTGTCCCCCTTTCCCCCCTCTTTGCATCCACTAGCTGCACAGACCGTAGGTCCAAGACCTGCAGCAGCTGCTGCGGCCGCAGCCCCTGTGCGCACCATCCCGCAGTACAAATACACAGCCGGTGTGCGTAACCCTCAGCAGCACATCAGCTCGCAGCCTCAGGTCTCCATGCAGCAGGTCTGACCTGAGCTTTCTGATTAGACTGTTATGCACCGAGTATTTTATTTCTGTTGTGCTAAGTTTTCTTTGCTTTTTTTCCAGCCGGCGGTGCATGTACAGGGTCAGGAGCCTCTGACTGCCTCTATGCTGGCTGCAGCTCCACCACAGGAACAGAAGCAGATGCTAGGTGAGTTTCTTTAATCATATCATCTGGAAATGAAGTGCTTTTTAGCCGATTTGTTTAACATCGTTCTGCTCTTTTTTTTTTCAGGTGAGCGTCTGTTCCCTCTGATCCAGAACATGCACTCCAACCTGGCCGGGAAGATCACTGGTATGCTGCTGGAGATTGACAACTCTGAGCTGCTGCACATGCTGGAGTCTCCAGAGTCTCTGCGCTCCAAGGTGATTAGGGTGTCCAGTCACGTTTAGTATCTGTTGGACTGGTGTGATGATGCAATCCTGTTTGGTGGGGGATCTCCTGCAGTGGCGGGGACCTTCACTCAGACTCCTGATGACATGCACAGGGGCCATCTGACCAGCACTTACCCCACACACATACACACACACACACACACACCAGCTACTTTTCTGCGTTAATTTTCACATTTATCCTGATATTTTGTGCGTTTGGCAGCGGTACTGTTTGTTTTGTGCCATTTGATCAGCGGGCGTTTATGATGGATTGAGTTTGTCTTTGGTGTGTTTCAGGTTGATGAGGCCGTTGCTGTGCTTCAGGCTCACCAGGCCAAAGAACAACAGAAAAACGTGACCACCGCCACTGGTGTGCCGAACGTCTAAGCCGAGGTACTGTGGAATATCTGTTAAGAGCGTCTGCATGTGCTGTCAGGTGCCCAGGTGCACTTGGTGCTTTATGTAGTTACGTCAGGCAAACTATATGAAAAAAACTTAACCACATGGCAACCAATCAAATCATTCTTAAAATTTTGACTTTAAACTTGGATATTTTGGCAATAATCATGTTGTAACGACTGCAGTTTTCAGATTTTCAGTAACGGGTCATCATCAGCTACTGCTCAGTAGAAAATGACGGCTTTAAACACTTATTAGGTGTCGTTTCATACTTAACAAGTGCTTTTTGTTTTGTTTTCTCTCCAGGGACGACAACAACCTTTCCAAATGTCTTCAGCGAGGGGGTTAAAAACCATTTAAAGATTAAAAAAAAAAAAAGAAAACCATGGAAAACACTGCAAAAAGATAGTAATGATGTATAAAATTAAAAAAAAAAAAATCAATGGAACTGAACTCTGCCAGGCCTGGAGAAGATAAAGCTAGGTCTAGTTAATTCTTTAAAAAAATCTTTAAAAAAGTGTAAAATTTTAAAACATTTAATAAAAAAAAAAGGAAATCGGGGGTTTTAAAGAAAATTCCATTAAAGAGGGAGAGAAATCCGACCCTCCAGCATTCCTTATTTTATTCATTTTATTCCTCACCTGCTGTGAGTGTGATGTGAACGGAGAATCACACGGGCGATGTGAAATACTGCAGAGGTAAATGTGCTTGCTTAAAGAATAAAGTTGTTCATCATTAACTGTGTCAATTTTATTTGCTGTTGTGATCTTCCCAAATAACCGCAGTCTATAGAGGCGCCAGTGGTATTAGTCACTGTAAAACTACCCTATATACTATCCCAACCTGTGCGGCTTTAAGATACACACACACACCGAGCCAAGCGATTGTGAACAGGAGTTTAAGTGATTGACAAATCAGTGAAGTTTTGATGTTAATTGTTAAACTTATTTTTTGGGGATCTTTAAGGCATTGCATTTAATGTCCACTTCGCTCGTCCATCCCTGATATTCAACAGTCAAACTTCTCAGTATTTCAATCAGACGGGGCACCTGGAGTAAAGAAGGGTTAATAAGGGCCTTGATCCCGTGTAGCTGAGGGTCTGCTGTCTGAAACTGTGTGTGTGGAAGTTAGTATATCAAATTCCTTCAACCGCTCTTCCTAAACGGGGTCGAATTCCTGCACCGTTTAGTTTTGACCTTTAGTCCAAACCACATGACATGGATTTTTGAAACGAGCCTGATGATTAACACGATTAAATATTCAACTTCATTGTGGAAGGTACGTGTCCAGAGCCGATGAAATGCGTTTTCCGCATATCCCGTCTTAGTAAGTTGGGGGTCAGAGCGTGGGGGCAGCTATGATACAGCGCCCCCTGGAGCAGGTGGGGTTAAGGGTCTTACTCAAGGACCCAACAGACCCAACACTTTACTGTCTCATAAACCTGCGCGACAGACGACTCGCCATATTTTAAAATAGTGGACAGAAAGCGGCCGAGCGGCACTTTACACGGGTTTACAGTAACTTTAAACACTTTAGAGTAAAAACATTGTAGATCAGTTTCACTAATTTATCATCAAACATTATCCCGCTATAAATTCACACTGCTGTGACATATTTCATGGGATCAGTACCAACATGGCGGATGTAGTAGGTCCCAATTTCGTTCCCACTCCTGATAATCAGACTATAGAACCCTAAACCTGTTAACGATCCGGAATTAAGTACTGACTGAAATGTAGTCCAGAATTAAGTAGACACAACTGTTGTCTAGTTCATTTAGGTTAGATTTTATTTAGTTGGAATATGGAATTAGCATGAGTAGTGTGTGTTTGTGCGTATGTTTGCCAAACACACTTCCAAAGAAAGGACTCCAAAGGACATATTCTAAAAAAACCTCACATGCTTTTACAAACTGGTTTTCACAGTGACTGTTACTTGCCTCGTTACTTAACTGCACTATTAGTGTTTTATTACTGGTCGGGTCACACCCTGTCCTTTACAGAACACCTCCAACACACATTTCACCTCCAATCACCTCCAACGGCGGGAGTAATGAGCCGATACCACACAACCTTCTGATATCCCTCTCTCAGGTCTGCTGTGAGGTGTGTCTCTCTCTCTCTCTCTCTCTCTCTCGCTTCCTTCTTTATTTTACTAGAAGTTTCCTCCAGCAGGTTGTGTAATGGTACTTACCCACACACACATGACCACACCTTGCTTTACATGCCAGTTTCGGGTGGCTTAGTAAAATGGGCAGCTTTATTTACAGTAAAATTGATGATAACAATCTGATTTGGAAGTGTTGTAATGTTAATAGTGAAGGTGGAGTAAAAATAACATGGTGATGGAGTTCCCTTGAAATGACACATTGGATCACAAGAGCACCCCCAACATACTGTAACTGCGTACTACACTCTATCTCCATCCTGTCCAGCACCTCCATCCGGGGTTTTGTTTTTTAAAATACACCCTCTTCCAGATGTTAGGATTGTTAATTGATTGGTAAGTGTGACTGTGGATTTGTGCACAGGGACATTGTCATGCTGGTACAGGGTTCGAGTCTCTTAGTTCCAGTGACGCTCCAGATGACTGTTTGGACACACTGAGAGTGTGTGTGCAATAACCTCATGCAGTATGGATGTGTTGATCAGGAGTGTATCGCATTAAATGGCACCAATCTTATCAAAATCTGTAAAGTGGTGAACTGTGTCTTGGAAGAAACTGCAAAATGGATGAAGTGGTATCTCAGTGATGGGTTTAACTCTCAGCACCACCAATCTGCCGCTGCTGGACCCCAAAGCAAGGCCCTTAACCCTCAACTGCACAGCTGAATAGGACAAATGAGCTAACCGTAAATCACTCCGGATAAAAGTTGTCTGCCAGGTGCCATAAATGCTAAATAAAGTTTACAAACAAAAAGCTTTTAATGTTTATCACATTCCTGCCACACTTTAAAAATACTTTAGACTCCAGCAGATCCCAGTGACCCCGAATCAGGGAATAATCGGGTACAGAAGATGAATAAATAAATAAATGAATAAATGAATGAAGGATCAATAAGCCGTTCATTGTACAACTAAAATATAAAAATAGAGGACTAGCAGGTTTCAGGGTACTAATTTTTATTAGTATTAACAGTTTTTATTAAACTGCACAAAATTATTTTTAAAACATGCTGACTGCGTTTGTTTTGCATATTAAGAATGTATAATAATTTGAATTATTAAAACGTATATAAAAATATGAGCATATGATCTACTTATTTTCTACGTATAATATGTGATATAATAACGTCAAAACGCGTAAAACGAAAGTTATTGGTTAAATCTCGCGAGATCTCTCTCTTGTTTGGCCTTGAAATCTCGCGAGAATTCATTTTCGAAACGTTCCGGAGAAGCCGAGTCAGAGCAGGAAAACGGCTGTGTCCCAATTCGAGCTTGTGTTTCTTTTACAGGTAAAATAAACCGCGCACTATGACGCGGGGTGTTCCGCCATTTTCTCTGGACACACAGACACAGCGGTTAACCGGCCTCCGCCCGTGACGTCATCGAGTGAAGTAGGGAACGGTTTAGTGCTCTTCGTGATGTGGGATTTGAGACGCGACCTTGAGCAGAGACACAGGGAGTTGGCGACTCGGCCCTAAGTTTTTTTTTCTCCTCCAAACCGAGCAACAAACAAAAGTTGTGTGTTTTCGTAGTTTTTGTTGTGTGTGTGAGTGTGTGTGTTTATTACACTGTTGTGTTTTACTCGCGGTGGTTGGAATGAAATGCTGCTGTGTCACTGACTCGAAAGGTAAATATCACCTTTAAATATCTAAAAGTGTGTGTGTGTGTGTGT